>JAWPHD010009045.1:0-108300 GCA_037043455.1 Cyrtodaria siliqua | reverse complement strand
GATGAGTACGAGTTGACCAATATATGAGTACGAGTTGACCAAAATCGAGTACGAGCTGAATTATGTATACGAGTTGACTTAAGTACGAGTTGACGCAGGAAGCGTACTAACTGCACTTTAACGGTTTAAGTTCACTAAGTTTTAGCAACGAACCCATTCAAAAAGTTTATACGACACGTACAAATTGCTTCATTGAATTGAATTGGGTTTTAAGGCGCTACCAACACATGAAAGGTTATTGGCACCTAACAGGCTATGAACATGCCAGGTTCATCTCCATGTACATCGAGATAAAATATGGAGAATGGCCTAGGACCTTCTCACTCTGAACTGCAGCAGTGGGCTGCAAAATTCTATTGTAGACGCTCCATTTACGCTGGAGCCACGTTTATTGTTTTTTCTGCCACTGCTCTTAGTGATTTGAGCGAGATGGCACCTGAAACAATGCAGGGGTCATGATGAAGACCTTTAATGAGCATGAACAAAAAATGACAAATGGAATATGATGGGGTGGGGGGTCCTACCCCTCTGCATGTGACGGTGTGTTTGCAGTGGTTGTATTCTACCCGGCACCAACTGATCACGGGGAACAAAAATAAATAAAAAATAAAAATAAAAATGCTAAAAAAAATGCTTCAAGAAAGTAAGTTGTCTTCGCTATAATTACATTAACATTTATTATACTGCCTATGTTTTATAATTTACAGCATACTTTGGTGATTGATTTTGTTGACGTTTGTGATTTGCACTGGTTTAATTCCAAACTAAATAAGTGAAGGGACCACATGCTTAGTAATGAATCTGCATATCAATGCACAATACACGCTGAACATCCAATCTTATTGGAGATAACTGACAATATCTAAATCAAAATCATCTCTCTTTTCATATATTTTGCTAATCATGTCTCCATGTTCAGTAGAGATATGAGTCATTAATTACAGGGTTATGTCCCTATGGAAAAGTAAAAATTGACAAAGTCAATTTCCTGATGAATATGTGAATCATGTGTCTTTTTACCTTAAATGTATACATTGATTGTATATGTGTTACATGGGTTATGAATGCATTTAGTATGCATGTGCTATATGTACCATAATGTTTCCATAATGCATATTGTACATATACGGTTCAAACAGTTTTGTGGTCTCAAATAAGTATGTGTTTTAAAACTTGGCTCTCTGAAACCAGTGTAAATCTACCTATAATTAACGGCAATGTCCAATGTATGTTTACTATTTAAAACATTGACGTAATAAAAATCAAAAGACTAACTGACTGCATATATGTAAAAACATTTTGTCAATGTTATTTTTAGATTTGCTGATAACGTAAAGCCTTTACCATGTTTACTGCACACGTTACACTAATAAGGTGTCTCTCACCGTATGTGTGCGCATGTGTTTTGTAAGACTGATTGACCCGGTAATCCTTTACTTATACCCTACACGTATATGATGTCTCGCCTGTATGCATGAGCGTGTGTATTTTAAGACGGTCTGACCGGGTAAATCTTTCATTACACACGCTACACGTATAAGTGTCTCGCCTTTATGTGAGTGAATGTGTACTTTAAAATGGTCTGAGCGGGAAAATCCTTTAGTGCAAACACTACAGTTCTATGGTGTCTCGCCTGTTTGCATGAACATGTGCGGTTTAAGATTGCCTGACTGGGTAAAATCCTAAGGTGTCTCGCCTGTATATATGTGTGTATTTTTTGTAAGACTGCTTGACTCGGTAAATCCTTTACTTCACATGCTACGCTACTTATAGTGTCTCGCCTGTATGCATGAACATATATGTATTTTAAGACTGTCAGAACGTATAAATCATTTACACGTATAAGGTGTCTCGCCTGTATGTATGCGCTTTTGTTTTGTAAGACTGCAAGACTCGGTAAATCCTTTTACTGTACATGCTACACTTATATAGTGTCTCGCCTGTATGCATGAACATATGTATTATTAAGACTGTCAGACCGGGTCAATCCTTTACTGCACACGCTACACGTATAAGGTGTCTCGCCTCTATGTGTACTAATGTGTACTTTAAGATGGCCTGAGTCGGTAAATCTCTTAACTGCAAACACTACACTTATTATGGTGTCTCGCCTGTATGTATTCGTACGTGTCTGTTAAGAAGTAGTATAGAAAGGGGGTGGGTGGGTGGGGTCGGAGGGTCGGGTTCTTGCCCCCGCCCCCCCCCCCCCACACACACACACACAAACACTTTATAACTACTTATCAATCCAACCTGATCATTTCAATAACATAATATTTTGCTCATACGATTCAACTAAAACATTTGCAATTGATCAAGCAAGTCAGACGGAAACGCGACAGTAGTCTTCATCATCACTCTGCATATCGTTTTTCACCATTGCAGTATTTATTGTATGCTAACGTATACTGTCCATTATCTATATGTATCTTTTATAATCATAAGGCTGATAAACTTTTTTTTTATTACATAGATGCTCATGTTATGCTTTTGTGATCTAATAACTTTCATCTCATGGTGACTTTCCGTTGCTGTAAACAAAATCTCTTGGTAATCATCGTTTTAACAGCCTTTGCATTTGTTTTGCACTAACCTCATTATCTGACATATATACGAATATAGTTTACGTCGTAGTCCAACAAATTCAACAATAGGTATGCCACACATTTCATGTTTCATCTTGCCAATAACCTTTTTATTATGATTAAAAATGAAACTTACTTTTTGGATCATAATCGCAATTATCAAAAAGGTTTTTATCTTGTAAAAGTCTGCATACACATCTTTTGTTTTTATTTCATAGCACAATGAATCGGTATCAGTAAACAATAACTTAGCTTTTTTATCATATTTGTTTTTGATATAGTTGTAATGGAAATCATACATCAAATATTTTGACAAGTCTAAAATATACACTGTACCGAACATAAATAGGGCGATTTAAAACTAATCGTTCTTCTATTCTGTGTTAAACATTGTTACCTTCAATCCCAGCTTTTTATTCAATTTTAAGTTTCTGTAATGTATGACATACTTTTCTTTATTTTTCAACGTCGTAACAAGTTTATTAAAATTGGCAATGTCCTAAATTAAACTTTTGTTTTAAATTCGTACAATAGTCTGACAACCACTCATTTTTGGATATTTATCTATACGTTGCGTGGCGGAGGATAATCATTATGCGATTCTTGGATACTCGATATCTACACTCAACAATGTAATTTGATTTTCCTTTTTCAAAGTTATCAACCCACTTGAAGTTGGCCAGTAGGCAACGGTTGACACATGGCCCACCCATACAAGTTATTAGCATCAAGATATATTATGTACTTGCTTTCTTTTTTCTTGTCGTAGTTTTTTCATATATTTATTGTTAGCCTTTGAATATAACTTGTGCCGCCTCTTTCCACAAACACATATTGATCAATATCAGTTATTAAATCAAGTTGGATACCAGTCATCTTAATAGATACCAGTCATCTGGAAAGCACTCTATGCTTTCGCGGCTTACCTCTTTGTCCATTGCATCACTAAAGTTAGATCGACGAGGCAGCCGACAAAATTTTCATTCGTACAGATCTCTTGTATAACACTGCTTCCATAGTTCAAAGCTATACACAACATGTTCTCCGACCCCATATTGACAAGGAGTCTGATCACGTCAGGCCATTTTCTAAAACTACGATATATTAACAAAGGTATTAATTTCATTGACATGCCTAGTATTTTTCGAGATACTAATGTAGTTGATTCTATCCCAAAGTATTTAAAAAATTCTGAAAGTCTGCTGTAATTTGTATAAAAAAGCCTATTAAAAATATTATTTTCAACTACAACAAAATAGTTTCTGACCTTGATATAGTACATAATACTCCTAAAGAATGTGAATTGCAACATATCAAAATTTTGCTATGCTCCAGCAGGTCATGTCATCACTGGTAATTTTGATATTATTGATAAACGTATTCGGTATTTGTTTTCGAAAGGTTCCTAAAATATAGATTACCTTCAACTATTGATTTTAATGCCTGTCGTGCCCAGAATCGCCCACAACCATTGAAGATTTTAGTATCAAATGGTTGTCGTAGAGAACATGCGGACCCAAACTCACTTTCTACTTGGAAAAAGTCAATTCTGAAAATTATAGATACACGTATTAACTTTTATAATGCTAACCCCTCTTTACTTTCTCCGAGACCTAGGTTTTCCTTTCGTAATTTAAAATCGGAAATTTAGGAATTTCATAATGAATTTGTTTTAGTTCCTGCAGATAAAGCAGCTAATAATGTAATTATTGTTTGACGCCTACATTACGTCAATGTTTTAATCTCTGGAACTCGGCAGCACCAATTCGTATACTCCAGTTAATTCTACCGAGGATGATGTTGTTTCCGCACATATCACTCGGTGCACTACTTTCAAGGCGGGTGTAAACGATAAGCAAAATAAACTGCCTACTATGTACTGGATTCCTAAATTACATAAAAATCCATATAAGGTTCGCTTTATTTCGAATTCTAGTGCCTGCACCACAACAAACATCTCGAAACTTATAACTTCTTGTCTTACTGCCGTTAAAGATCACGTTAAAACTATATTGTGATAAAACTTATGAAAACTCTGGGATTAATTTATTTTGGTCTATTAAAAATTCAGGAGACGTTCTTGATAAAATGTTCAAGAAAGGTCAAGTTTCATCAATAAGCACTTATGACTTCTCTACACTATATACAACCTTACCACATCACTCTTATTAAAGACAAGCTAATTTCTCTTATTCAAAAAACATTCGCTAGAGAAAATACTACATTTTTGGCATGTAATAATGTAAAAGCGTTTTTTACTAACGGCAGTTTAGAAAATTATACTATGTGGACTTGCTATGAAGTTTGTGAAGCACTCATCTTCCTATTAGATACTATTTTCGTCAGGTATGGAACCACCGTTTATAGACAAATTGTTGGTATCCCTATGGGTACGAACTGTGCCACCACTTGTCGCAGATTTGTTCTTATTTTGCTATGAAAGGGATTTCATGTTGAGTCTTTCACCAGATACCCAGGCAGAATTTATTGAAGCCTTTAATGACACCTCTCGGTATCTAGATGACATATTGAACATTGACAATCCTTTCTTTCCAACTATGGTTACTTATCAATTTATCCTAAAGAACTTCAGCTTAACAAAGCTAATATATCTGATGATAACGCTTCTTTTCTTGATTTAGATCTCTCGATTGTAAATGGTAAAATAATTAGCAAAATCTATGACAAGAGAGATGATTTTAATTTTGACATTGTTAATTATCCCCACTTGGATGTGGATGTTCCCCGAGCAACTTCTTATAGGGTGTATGTGTCTCAGCTTATTCGTTTTTCTAGAGCTTGTACTCGAGTTGAGGACTTTAATATTCGTAATCTTTGTATAACTAAAAAGTTACTCAATCAGGGTTACCGTTACCAATAAATTTCGTAAAACCCTGTCAAAATTTTATTATCATAACGGTTACCCTGATCTTCTTTCCAAATATAAAAGTAATTTAAGGACTCTTCTGCGACAGGGACTATCACAACCTGACTTCTATGGTGATGTGATTTATAAACTTCGTAAGATTCTAGGTCATGATCACTTTCATACTATCTTTGTTAAACTTGTTAAAAAGTTTATCAAAAGAGGTTACGACCCTATCATTTTGCAACGTACTGCATGCTTGGTGGTGGACCCTTTTACAGTTGCGCCACTATGCTTTCCTCTTTAATTGTACGATGACCGAACAGGCTGTGGACCCTATGATGACGCCTACCTAAAGCCCATTGAGACGGTGGTGTTTGATGTTTGTCCATGATCTCTCTTGACGTGCCCTTAATGGTTTATTCTCTTACTGCTCATGGCTTCTGCAAAGTCGCTGAGTACCTTCATTGTGGCTTTCTGGGCTATTGTTTTTTTTGTATTATATTTACACGAGCATATTTGTGTTTTACTTATATTGCCTATTGATGCTGCCTTGTTGGTTAGAGATTAGATCATGGCGGGGATTTCTTTATTTACACTGTCCTGTTTTAATGGGATGACAATAGGATAAGTGTGAGGTTTGGTGCACCCTAGAACCGGTTTAAACCCCCAGTGGCTTACTTTGCCACTGACCGTTCCAAGGCGGTAGCCCTATTGTCAACCCTTTTGTGTTTGTGATGTCGTTTCCATTTATTATTGCTTCTGCCTTCTTGTTTGTCTGTTTGCGTGTTTGTTTCTGTGTTTTGTGAGTGATTGATTGTCCTCCTTGAATGCTACTTTCCCTGTCCGATCTTTTTATATTTCTTTAAAGGCACGCATCCCAAGCTAAACCAGGTCTACTGAAGTAATGACAAGGATTTAATTTGTAATATTCAATGCACATTTTTCTAAAGTTTTCAAAAACATCTGTCAGTAACAGCACATCAATCTTAAGATACAGATCATGATATTCTCCCATATTTTTATTCTTTAATGTTTTCTACATTTTTTAGCATGATCATATCTTTGTCAGGTAATTTAGTTTCCTTAAAACGTTTAAAACTGTTCATGTAATCATAAGGATAAACACCTTTTCTTTTTTTAATTCTAGCTTGTCAAAGTATTCTTGCGAGGTGTATTGAAACGAGGGGATGTTTTTTACTACATTTTCTTATGATTGAGACATGAACTGAAAACTGTCAACAAACACCAAACTTTGTCCTAAAATAAAAGCCATATACTTTTCCATGTTATTTGGTATAACATTTATGTATTTTTAAACTTTCCGATATGTTGCATTATGAAGTGAGAATCATAACCTCTCAAATTATGAAACACAACAGGTATTTTTTTAGTCAGCCTGAAATTAATATTACATATGTCATGAGCGCTTCCTCTGTACTTTCCAGTTATGTGACAATGATCTCTAACGTTTCTGATGGAGTTTTCGTATGCCACTGTATAATATTGTTGCCGCTTTAGAATTAAAGTAAGCTGTTTTGTATGTGGTTGTAGGACCTGTTTCTTTGACTCCCATCGATGTTTTTTTAAAAGTATGTTTTACATCAACACTTAATTTAAAGCCACCCGCCTGTTCTAGTTCTTTTTTAAGAAATTGTAAAACTGCCGGCTGTGTTTTTGTAGCCGGGCAAATGGAACATTACTTACAACATCTACTTTATACACCTTGCTATATTGTTTTGGGGATGTTTCAATTTCTCGGATATTCATTATAATATATTACAAGAGATCATTTCGTTAATCCTATATTTAATTTATTTAACTATTTTGCAACAGGTATGATGCTAAAATCTCTAATTTCGTCCCTATCTATTTTTTCAACCAAAATGGTATCATCTGTTGATACTGAAAGTGTATCTATTTTTTAACCAAAATGGCATCATCATCGATATCAGCGCCATCATCTTCTGATACTTCAAGAATATCTATTTTTTTTGTCTGAAAGAACATCTATTTCTCCATCTAGAAGAATGTCCAAGTATTTCCAAAAGCATTCTTTTTCAAGAGTCCTGTCATCTACCATCTGGTTGAATTTTACATGATACATGTATTTACAGTATCTCTCGAAATCATCGGTTTCAAGATCACCTTTAGCTATTAGCAATCTTATTTTTTTCACGTGCTCACAATAGTTTATAAAGTCGTTTTTATCAAGAAGCTTTTCATTAATCATCGCTTTCATGCTTTTAATAAACATTTCAAAGTCTTCATAGCATCCGATATTAGTATTTATTATATGAGTTTTTCAGTTTGCTGATTAATTCATCCTTAAAATACTCAACATCCTTGGCTACTGCATCTGCTCGTGTTTCACTAAAATCCTAATTTGTTTTATCGCCAGGTCTGTAAAAAGCTTTACAGCAGTATTAGCTTCATGTTTGGCCTTTATCGCCCAATCTTTTTTAAAAGCTGCAATATCTTCTTCCAATCGTTTCATATGACTTTCTTCAAACTCTTTGATCTCCTCGTTTGCTTTAGTAAAACGCGTCTGTTCGTAGACAGCTACTTTTTCATATTTTTTTCTTTCCTCATCAAAGTGTTTCCTTTCTTCTTCTTCTGCTTAACTTTCCATATACTATAGATTATACTATATTATTTAATTTCAAGCTTTTAATAAACGTTTTCAAGATTACATAGCATTCGATATTAATATCACTCATATGATCTTAATTAATTCTTTCTTAATATTTTCAACCTTTTTGTCTACTGCGTCTGCTCGGTCTTTTTGAAAAATATTGATTTCTTATGTCGTAATGTCTGTGAGTGTCCTTATATAAAGTTCACTGTAACACAATCTAATAACTCCCTCCAAGCGTTTCATCCGGGTTTTGTTAAACTCTTCAATCTCCTCTGTCGCCTTGATCATGAGAGTCTTTTTAAAGTCAGCCACTGTTTCTGTATAACTTTTCATATACTACAGATTACATTATTTTTATATAACCGGCATAAACAACAATATCAATTCCCTTGTCTAACAAAATGCCGTAGTAAAGAATAAAAGAATCCTCAGTTACCAAAATACGAGTTGCTGATGAAATTTGTTTTTTACAAAAAGCACGCAACCTGTTTATATCTGGGGGGTTTTATTTTCAAATATAATTTTAGTTGTTGTGCTATGGATATAATTCTTTCGGTCAGATCTTGAAAGTTTGTAAAAACTATTAACTCTTTGTCAAGTTTATTCATATCTTCAAAATCAACTATTCGAGCACGCGCCATTTGATTTTTTTTAAAGTTTTTGATTTCCTGTTCTACTTGTTCCATTATAATATTACATTAGATAATATTTCTTTAAGCCTATATTTTATATATATAATTCTGTGGTAAAATATAACGAATTACAAATAGTGTGAAAGAGTTTTAGATATTATTCATCTCCCTGGAGTATGCTTAGATCGCATCTTATTTTATATGACTGATCAAAAGAAGCTTTGTGAATATTGTGTCAAAACCAAGCTGTGTTACAAATGCTCTAATGCATGTATTAATTGTAATGACACTTATGAAGGTTTTGATAACGAGCGTATTTGCCTTAATTGTGGAGTTCACAACGGTTACAATCTTATTGCAGGTTACAACTACAACCGAAAGAAAACTATTTACCATAGGAATTATCATTTGGATAAGTACTTGGTAGCATATGATTTGTCTTCTACAAATAGACAAGGATTTAAAGATGTGTTTTACAAAATTACAAAGGTTTTTGGATCATATAGAGAGTCGAAAAAGATCAATCAAATTTGAATACATGTTTTAGAAAATATTTAACATATTACATATAAAAAAAGAAGCAAAACCGATTAAAACAAAATCCACTGGAAAAAGTATGATAGGATATGGAAACAAGTTGAACGATCGCTTGCAGCGACCGTATAACTAGTAGAGACGCTCCTACGGAGCATCTCTTCAAGTTGAAAAATAATTACGACTGGATGCCATGGCCATTTAACTTATTTTTTTTCATATACATTTCCAGAGGTTCTGTGAAGTTATCTTTCTTTTGAATTTCTAATATTTTATTAAAGGCAATTCTGATTACCTCTTCGTCATTTTCTAGTCCTGTGGTTGTTTGGACATATGAAAGAAGTTGTTTAAAACGTATATGATGCGTTTTTAACAAAGTCTTTCTTTTTGCTATTCTTGTTTTACTCACTAAAACAGCAACTGCTGGAGGAACTGCGCCAACTACAGCCACGAAAACAGGAATTGCTGGAACCAATGCCAATACGGCAGTACAACCAATTATCCCAATCGCAATCTATAATGTTGTGTTTATAATACCGCACAATTTATAACTGCGCCTGTATGCAGCTACAAGTCACGTCAAGTGATCAAGTAATTCTTCTTTGGTTTTCATGTATAATCTTAGTTAGTCAATAATTTAATTAAGATATTTAGAAAAAAGTTGCTAATGTTCTTTGGGTGACATTTCGCCTATTTTTAATAATTCATCAATTATGCTAATACCTTTATTTATTAGCTGTGGACTGTTATTTCCTGATTCGATACTTCCGCATACTAACTCCAGATCGCTACTCAAATCATCAGGACTATTGTAATATTTAACATCAACACAACCTCCTAAAATCTTCTTAAACTTTGAAGAACCTTTGTGAATTGGTAAATCAGATAATTATGTTAGTTTCTTAAAAGCATTTTGAAACAGCTTTGAATACGTTTTTTTATTATTATAACGCTTTGTTATCAAGTCTACAAAATCATCGTCTACTTTTAGATATAGTACAACTGCTTCTCCTTGTTTGGCAATACGTTTGTGATGACCAACAAGCTTAAGGTAAATCAATTTGTAACACCCCATAAAGGCCATCTTTGTCGACTTTGTAGGAATTGTTATTTTGTTGTAATTCTTGGCCAAAGACGGGAGCATTTTCAATTATTCCCAGAAGCCTACTTCTATAATATCTTAATCCGTCTGTTTCTCTTTCAAAAGCTACTTTTTCATCTTTAATGCTTTTCTTTAATGTTTTATCTTTTTGTTTTTTCATTTGTTTAGTAAGATTAGACCTTTCTTGACCAATATCACGGATTTTATCAGTAGACTCTTGAATCATTGTCTATAAACCATCTTTATATCCACTATTAAGTATTGCCGATGGTAATGGAAATCCATATTTCCCCATTAATTCTTTATTAATTCCAGCATCGGGATCATTATTAAGTACTTGTTGTTGTCTTTTAGACTTCTCATCAAATAACTTAGGCAATCCATAGTACGCTTGTTCTTCGTCACCCATAGCTGCAGGAAGAGTAGCTAATTGCTGACTTATTTCCGGAAGAGAAGCTAACTGCTCGGTCAGCCATTCTGATTGACTTTTTATTTCGCTAGTTACAGGTTTAAATACTTCTGTGTATAAATCACGACTAGCTCCTTTTTCTATTTGTTTTCTGGATAACTTTATCCTCGTATTCTTTAACAAGCTCACTCGCTTTTTGCTTTTTATCTGCTAATTCTTTCCGTTTTAACAAAGACATGTATAATATAAGGTTAGATTAAAATAAGATAAGTTAAGATAAGTTTAAGACTAGTTAAATTATATTAAGTTTTAAACATACGGCGTGCTCGGTTTTCTTCTTTCTTTCTTTCTCTCTCCTCTTGTTGGTACATAGCTATTTCCTCCGATGTTATGTCTTTTATTGGTTTTGCTTTTCTCATTTCTTTTATTTCAGCTCTTATCTCCGGAGTAATGTCTGTAATAAATTGTAGAGGCTGAGCCGGCGGTTTTGCTTTTCTCATTGCTTTTATTTCAGCCGGAGTAATGTCTGTAATAAATTGTAGAGGCTTAGCCGGTGGTTTTGTTTTTTGGCTGGAGGTTTAGCGTTACTTAAATGGGTCTGATTAATCTTGTTTGAAAAAGTGTTTGTAATATCTTTGACAGACGTTATATCTTCATTATCTGTTTTAAAATGATTTACAGAACTAGAATTACCTTTACCGCTTATTTTCTGGACCATGTCCCATATCTTCGTAAGGGATGAGCGAGAACGTAAGATCTCCAGGGTTTCCTCTTGCTATCCTTAATAGTACGACGGGCTTTCGCACGAAAAACTTTAAAGTTATCTAAATTTGATTGAGTTGGCCGCAAGTGAAAAAATTGTAATGCAGCTTGACGATCGTTGACTGCCTTTTTGCAGTCATCGTCGTATCATGGTTTATGTGGGCGTTTAGGATTTGCCGAGGTTTATGGAAAGGTTTGATCAGCTATATCGTGAAGAATTTTGGTAAAAAGAGCAATTGCGTCTTTGACATCCTCGAAATCTTAAAGGGTTTGAACTGTGCTGATAGTTTTGTAGATGATATTTTGATATTTACAGTTACTTGGGAGCAACAAGTAGTAGCGTGCTCCCATCTCAAAGTACCTGGTCAGCTTATGAAATACAATCGTTGAATACCGACCTTCAATGCGGTATTCCTTTTGGTAAACTCCTTTTGTATCTGTGGTGTTGCAAAAAAGATTGCTTCTATTTTCATTATAATTGTGGATTGTTTTGAATACGTGTTTTTTGGTTTACTTTGAATGCTTCATTTTTTGATTGACTTGAATATCTACATTGCGCTATTCCAGATTATATCCTTCACCAACTCCATAAAGAAAGGTTTTTAATACGATAGATATAAAAGGAACGGAAAAACCCTGTGTATAAAACACAGAATTTTCGATCTTTGCACTCACATTATAATTGTATACTTTTTTTTTCTCCCTAAAACATTTCATGTCGTTTTTTGAACATGTAATCGAAAACGCCGCATTATTCTGTTATTTTCGTGATACATAATAATATGCATTTACTTCTTAAATCCCTCACACGGAATTTACTGATAGTAAACATGTTTAAATTCTACATAGATCTCAATGTTTATTCAAACTAAAGGTTCTCTTTCAGAATAAATTTAATATGTAACATGTAAACTGACTTAGAACAGTCTCAATCAAACCGAGACTGCAATATTTCGTATGTGTCGTGCTCGGCCGTTTCCAAAGTTCCATTATCATACTTTTTTTAGATTTCGAATAAACTTGCAATATCTCCTGATCAATGTTTGTTATGCTTATGTTCAAAGTAAATCCCACATACCATGAATAATGCCACGGATAATGACGTAACCTAAAAGTATGCTTTAATCCAAATTAAATGTCACATGTCCAGTTTAATGGAAGATAAGAACATTTAATTTCTACTTAAATGACATAGTTCGTGCAGTGATGATATGCTACATAAACATTATAGTTTCAATGTTCTAGAAATACAGTGTAAACAAGAACGAGATTGTTTCAATGTGTATCTTATATTTCTATACTTTTGATTGGTTAAGCGTCAAGATGGACCTGACCATATTATAGTCGCCGGCGACCGTTCATACAAAAGCTACTAAAAAATGAATCAAAATAGCGAATAGTTAAAGAAACTCCCAATTTAACATGATTTTTATGAAGTCTACTGTTTCCTGCTTCCAAGGTGCACACCCTTGTTTTATTTATTTATTTTTAATATTTGATCATCAGCGAAAACAGATAACACATCAAGAAATTAATGCATTCAACGACGTTTGTTTTGGAAATTCAAATTAAACTTTAATATCTATCAGTTGTTCCGTTAAAGATTTATGTCGGAATTCTTCGATGATTCGATATATTAATTAAGCTCGTGTTTGGTCAATCTTTCCTCAAACCGAAGAACGTCAAAATACAGTTTACATTGTAATACAATCTAAGGGAAATGACTTTTGTTTTCTGTAGTTGCGATTATATCTATCAATAACTTGGAAATGGTGACAAATTCTTACACAGAATATTGGAATATTCCAACCTGTTTAATTTCATTTCTATGAAACTAATATTAGTACCTGATTATGTCATCATATAACGTAACCGTGGTTTAAGTATACACGCGATAATAATATTTATATTACAAATAATGGATTAACGATGTAGTTAATGTACCGACATAATGTCGTGTTCCTTATTAACAATATACCAATGTAAATTTCTTTAAATTTAGTAATGTAAATGATCCTTGCTTACATTGATCCTTGCTGTAAAAAGGGACGGCGATCTAGAATTGTTGTTAAAATCTCGCGGCGTCCCGTTAGTTTTTCTACATAAATTACACGTTTTTAATAATAATGCATTTAAGGACATGTTCTACAGTTTCTTATAGTATGAAAACGTTATATCGGTTAAACCAATAAATCTCCGTGGTCTGTATCAACATTCTGAAGCTATACTTGATTATTGTGTATAACAAAATAACTTCATTATCTAAACCGATACTTAGGTTCCATAGAATTAAAACTAGCGAAAGTTTGAAAAATATGCTATTTGTGTACATAGACAGGTATGCGCGAAAAAGCTGCAAATAAGCAACTGTATGAAATGTCCTTAAACATATGGTAAAATAAGATGTAAAAATGAAAACACTCACTTTTATTTAATTATATGCAAGCAAGTTTAAAGTGAAAATGAAACTGAATAAACACCTGAAGATTGCCGTATAACTCTCTAAGAAGGAATTTAAAGATTATTGTTTTCGAATTCAATGTCTTACATGTACATTGTATTATTGAAATGTTTTCCTTCTAAATCACAATTCATTAAAAAATCATTAAAAAAACACCCAGTACGTTTGAAAACGAAACGTTTTTGATTTTCGATTATTTTTAGAGCTTTGTTTTTTTTGTTTTGTTCAAATCAATTTTATTTTATGCTAGCACACACGTCTCTTTGTCCCAAAGGTGAAAAGATAGCGATAAACAGTTGCATAAGATTGTTTCTACTTCTTTCAGTTAAAACACTTTTTCCACAAGGATTTTAATGTATTTGACTGAAGCCACAGAGGTGTGTCCGCTAAATATCCATGTTAGCTGGAGCTCAGCCGGATTGAAAACGGAAATGGAAGGCAAAAACATTTCTAGAAATAGCCACAATACAAAACATATATGAACTTTTTAAACTTCCTAACACGAAATATATAAGAATTACTTAGCTTTTGTATTTTGGTAAGTGTTGGAAAAGCGATAATTGCGAGCTTCTGGCTAGTATTTATCACTGTTATATAACGAGCCAAAATATAGCCGAAATTCTAAGTTACTTAACATGTATTTGTTGTATCATGCAATTACCAAAAACTAATTTTCTTAAGGAAAACACAATTCTAAAATATTTCGTCACTACACTTCCCCTTTAACGAAATACGGACGTTTCGCTGACGCGTGAGGCAATTTACATATTTAGTGCGCATTGGAAATAGTTCTAAATATTGACACGAATAATGATTGTTATAACCAAATGTGGGTGTATGTTCATCGATTCAAATTATGACAACTAGTAAAGTGCCTTAATATGATTGCACGATTTGTTTATTACATAGTTGTGATTATTTCCTTGATTCGTTCATCTTTTGTTTTATATAATATTATATGACATTAAGACAACTATTAACTGACAAGCTTTATGTGAATAATATTATGTAATTAAATAATCAATACATTGAACATTTTTTTACCGAAATGAATAAATATGTTTAACTACAATTTTTTTAATCACGATGCTACGTTATTGCTATCAATTGCACTATTGTTCAGCCAAAAGTTGCTCTGAAAAGCTTGGGTAATTTAAATAATACGCAACCCAACTATATATCATTAGAACTGGCATTTTTAGTGGTAAATAAAGATACCTTAGTTTTGAAAATCGGTTGAGAATTTGTTTTTTTTAAATTTCGATCACCAAAGTGGTGGTTCGTTTATTCTCCCCGTCATAGGTGCACGAGGGTGCACCTTACAATATATTATGCATACAATTATAGACAATATAACAGTGAAAGAAATTCAAATATAATTTGTAGAAAAGTTATTAATTGGGGATTTGTTCTTTTTATCTATTCTTGAGGTTATGAGTGGGTGATTTGTGTTTGAGAACCTTAATTACAAAACCATTGTGATTGTTAAAATAGCAATTGATAGGTGTATACCATATCTTAAATATAATTACTTTCATTGTTAGTTTTATTTAGTTTAAAGACAATGTGTTCTTTTTTATCTTTTGTAAGGGGAAATAACTTGTAAGACATTGTCTTGTTCATAATAGAAATATTACCATCTTTTGTCTGTAATGAGTATTTTTTCCATCGGATTTAGAATGAGGGAAGAGTGGCAGAGTCTGAGCAAGCTTCATAAAATAAAATTTGCCTGACGAATGCCAGTTAAATATTTAAATAATCAGCTTATCTGTAGTTTTTGCATTACAAATTTATCTCCCGTTCATGACCAAGTAATAAAAACAAAGTTTTTGCAAATGTACTGAATAATATAAGACTATGTTTATGTATGTTTCAAAGCATATTGGCATGAGATATGTACATATTTTACTTGTATTACAGTTGTATGCTAAACTTTACATCATGATGTAGATTACCAAGGGGCAATAACAAGCATCGACTTATCAAATAAAGCAATCGAAGAATGACTAGTTTTAAAACTGCAAATGCTTGTCATACCTCTTGTTACATAACCTTTTGTTCCATAAGTTAAGAAAACAATTAGAAAACGTTTTTTGGCAGAAACAGATGACATGTTAATTATACTCGAAAGAAAACACATATCTATAAAGTTGAGTAACTTGACATTTGGACAAATAAAATAGAATACGGAAGGGTAAACAGTAGATGTAGTTTATGATATTTATAACAATTTATAGCAATTGCTATAGTAGCAAATAGTAGTGTTATGGTTCGACGACAATATTTTCATATCGGTTCCTTATTTTATGAAAGTATGTATCTTTTGAGTTTGTATAAGCAATGAATTGTTCAGTTTTATAAACTGATTTTAAATAGTAAATAAAGTTGAGGCAGGATGGTGCAGAATTATTTTGTTTTTGAAAGAATATATGGTATTTTCCTAATATTAGAATTTTATTAAGGATATTATCAAATTTAGTATTCCCTAATATAATATCTGAGTCTGACCAGTTAGTCACTATGTTAGTACATTTTCTGTTATTTAAAGTAGATAAGTCGGACCAAAATAACTTTGAAACCTCACAGTCATAAAATAGATGTTTAATTGTTTCTACCGCTTCATTACAAAGAGTACATTTATCAGAATGAGAAATGTTCATTTTTTTTAGTAAATAATTGGTACCTAGAATCCTATGGTTTATCCTATACTGGAACCATTGGAGTTTTACATTTTAATTTATTTTAAATGTTGCAGCAAAAATGTTATTCCAATTAAGGTGTTTATTATTAAATTCTTCATTCCATTTTATTATCGCTGATGGGGTTATATTTGTTATAAGAATTGCATCATAAATTGATCTGCTACCTTTAATATATTTTAAAATGTTTGATAGATGGAACGGGATTATAGGATTTGTACCTTTGCAAGAAAAAAGTGAGAACTTGTATGAACGTAGCAGCCTTTTAATTGATGCTACAACACCTTCATATTCTAGAAAATTTGTTTTTAACTCATAGGAAATAAATAACAAGCTGCTATGGATAAATATGATGCATACTAATAAATAGCAACCTCTTACGATTGTTTATCTTTGAAGGTCATAGTTGTGAACGAATTTTCAGTACTTGAGCTCAAGTCTAAGAATAGTTTGAAGAATGGTTGGTGAATTCCAGGCCAGATTGTTTAAATTTACAAATATCCAACAATTTAAAAATATTTTCGGAAATAAAATCTGAAATTAAGTATTTTTCGAATTTTCCATGCAGCAGAATTTTGCATTGCAAATGTTCCATCAAAAACATCTTTCGCGCATGATTTTTTTTATTTCTCAATCAATTTTGAAAAGGAAGGTGTTTTTTTTTACCACTAAAAATGTCTGTTTCACTGATATACAACTTATTTTGTTATGAATTGTATTTTGAATGAAAAGTAAAAAAAAACGTTGGCTGAAACAAGCACCCCAAACAATAGTGTATCATTAGCCAAGCGAATTTAACGTTCCAGAACATTGCATTAAATTCATAATTATAAAACACTGCTTTCCGTAAGCACTCCATTTTATTGCTACATATGTTTCTCACATTGATTCTGCCAAACATACAATATTTCAACTAATGTCTCTTGGTCACTTTCAGATTTACTCTAATATGATAAAATGCATCGAAACCAGAAATGATTGTTATATAGAATTTCAATATATGGCGCTTAGCTACCAATAAAATGAATGCTGGGCCACAGTATACTACCAACGCTAAAAAAAACAAATAGAAACATTGTATGAAGACAAGCTAGAGTTTGAAGTCATTATTATATCATTTCAAGAGAAAAATATCATGGAATAGCTTGGCATTATGTGGTCCGAGAATTGACTTTCATACCCCATCCAGCCCCATTTCCAAGCTTATATACGCTTTCCCATCGCTTAATGGAATGAAAGCAGGACCACGTAATGGATTTCGTTAAAACGTGTTACTTACGCTGTCATTGACAATGCATGTTTGTGTTTCCTAAAAACTGGAAAGTTAACTATAGAAACATACACAAAAATCGCAGAGGATAAATACGGCCCCGATTATGATCCCTAGAGAGCAAGCAAAATAATTAGAATATACAATGATACACATACTTACTTGTTTTTGAACGGATGGTCCGGTGATTCTTGAACTATAGACATCGTATGAGAACAACGTTTCGAGACGTTGTAAAGCTTATTTACTAGATGTTTATCGTTTAGGATAACATTAAATGTTGTCACATTTTCACGTTCGTCATACTGCTGCGTAAATATATTGACTTCACTTATGATGTCAGTAGTTCCGTTTTCGCAAAAGACATACAGTGTGCCTGAAAAAAGAACAACACTGATTTTAAGGGGAGAAGCAAGAGTAATAATGCGGTTATCAATGCATAAGTTTATATTTAACAACAACATTTAATTTAGTTTTTATTTATTCGAAATAAAAAGGAAGTGTTCTCTTGTCAAGACAATATACACGCATTCTAAGGAAGAAATAACACACACTTGTGTTCAAAGTGAATGAATAACACAGTTTAATCAATTAATTTTAAGATTTCTTGGTGAATTTTATTGCAAAATAAGCATGTTAATCATTTACCTTTAGATGTAATGTAACGAATGCAGTTTGTTTTCTTCACAGTATCAATTGACGGCAACAGGACACGTCATTTATTATATGTGTTGTATTACCATTAAACATTCTGCATTATTACTTTCATTCTTGTTTTTGCGTGTTTTGGTGTTTACTGTGTTCTGTGAAATCTGCCTTTCCTGTTGGACTTTTATACTTATTTTCATTTAATTCGAATAATTACTTTTTTTTAAGATTTCATTTTATCAGATTATTTCTAAAACAACATGTGTGGTTTTCAAATTCCAGTAAAAGTAAATATAACCAATCGAACAGGAAAGGTAGATTCAAAGACGACAGTCAACCACAAACACAGATAAGACATCACAAACACAAACGAGTTGACAATAGGGCTACCGCCTTGAAACGGCCAGTGTAAAAAAAGCCAGTTTTTTTTCACCAGATTCTGGGGCGCACAAAACATCACTCGTACCCTATTGTCATCCCAGTTAACGGGACTGTGTAAATAAAGATATCTCCTCCAAGTTATAATCTTTAACAAACAAGGCATCATTAATAGGCAATATAAGTAGAACACATATTAAATGATCATGTTTATATAATATAAAAAAGTCTAAAAGCCACAAAGTTAGTACTCAATGACTTGGCAGAAGCCAGAGTAACAAGAGAACAAAACGTTAAGGGTACGAAAAGTTAGACAAGATTAAAGACAAACATCAAAAGCTACCGTCCTATAAGGATTTAGGTAGACGTCATCATAGGGTCCACAATCTGTCCGGTCGTCGCACAATCAAAGGGGAAAGTATAGTGGCGAACTGTATTCAACCACAAACCATGCAGTACTTTGCAAAAAGACAGGATCATATCCCTTTTGATAAAGTTTTAACAAATTTAATAACGATTTATGAAAGTGATTATTATGACCAAAGGTCTTACATGTACGAAGTTTATAAATCACATCACCATAGAATTCATTCTGTGATAGTCCTTGTCGCAGAACAGTTCGTAAATTACTATTATAATTTAAAGGTAGATCAGGGTTACGATATTATTGTTTTACAAAGGTTTTTCGAATCTCTGTTGTTTCATTGAGTTTAAATTTATCCTGTATCTATTTTGTCAGTTTGTCTAACATCATCATCTTACAATAATTGATACAAACAAAAAGACAGAAGAAAAACATAGGCCTCGAGTGTTTATTGATTACATTTACTACCACACTACACCATACGTAGTTCAGAGTCAAATGCTTCTAAAGTAAGTACTGCGTTCATCGTAAAATGCCGTTAAAACTACAGACGCTATACTTAAACTAGTACTACCAGATGAATATAAATGAGTCACGGGTGATTAGTTTCAATTTGACGAACGTCTATAAATTCGGTATATAACATGTATAAGGCAGAAATCGATGCGTAAAATATCAAATGTAACTCTAGCTATCGTACAGGTAACATAGATAAATATACGGCTTCCTATAATAAATCATAAAAAAGGTTACCCGGCACAGAATTTGAATCAATCACTAGACCGAGAATATATATTGTCATTTTGTAGCATTTTTGACATTAAATAGGTATTACGCAATAACTAGCGCACACAGTCTCACACCCGCATCAACTTTTGAATAACAATCGAGAAAATAGTTGTTTTCAGACGGCAACTAACTTTTAAATTATAGTATTACTCCACGCAAGGCTAAATTAAATGTGCAACATGATGCACTATATACGTTCAGTGCGATGCGTACACATATGTTGTATCATAATAAAAGGTAATAAATACACCATTTTCTCAAGAACTTGCCATAGTTCCATGGTTATATCGCCTGCCTGTAAATTAGAAGTTCGTTGGTTCTAGCCCTGAAAGTGGCAAAACCTTTTATTTTTTAAATTCTTATTCTACCTCTGTACAAGTACCGTGTGCACTCCTTGAGTTTTATAGATTTAGGTCACATACCATTATTGATTCGGGCCTTCTGATTGCTTGAAAAAGTATAGGGTCTATTAGGGCATATTGTCAGAGATTGTAAGGTAGATTCGGATTGGATTACATTATCCAAATCATAACAATCCCGATAAAACCTTCAAAAATATATTTCCAACATAAAACATGTTCATTTAGGATATTTTGACTGAAATTTACATTTTTATGGGTACAATTGTACTGAGAGTATATTTGCAAAAAATAATATTTCTTTACATGAACCATAAACTATACGTTTAACATTTCAATAATCCACCAAGCACGGACGCCATTAAAACTAATTGTTGTTGATGTAAGCGGTTATTCAGAGTGCAGCATCACGGTGTTGAGTAGATAATTTACGAAAGAATGCTTTTTTTATGCATATGCGATGTGGTGGAATTTAAATTATAGATGTGCATTTGCTTGACAGGTATTAGTCTAGTCTAGAGAAAGCGCACTCGTTTCTATATCGCAATAATCTTTCTCACGAGAGAATTCCGTATCATGACAACAATGTTAATTAAACTATATATTATATATTCTGTGTTGAATTTCTTTCCGATGTTCAATATTTTTACACCAGATTTCCTTTTCACACCAGTTTGAACGAGAACGCCAAGACGACGTTACGTCATACAAACAAAACAAGTGAAACCGGAACTGTTTGTTAATTTCCGTAATCGGCATGATCGGTATTTCCTAGTGGTGGAATCTGACGAAGACGTCCGTAAAGCAATCGGAACGTCATTTGGCGTTCCACTCCGTCACTGACGGAAAATGCCGAGCACCGGGAGATGTTTCGCAGTAGAGCAAACGAGTAGATATAGCTTTTCTATTCCCAGTATTTCCTATACAAATCATAGACAAATATGTAATATATTGTGTCAACGTATGGTACGTTCGAGCCTCACTGATGCCACTGGGCGTGTTCTTGCTTTTCATTTGTTTCTTCAAAAGTTATGCTTCCAAAACTCAGGTTCTAGATCGGCACCTGATGATGATAAGAATCCTCTTTAGTTTAATTAAGGTCTCTGCTTTTTACGTTAATTGTTATGAGGTATCAGTAAACAACTGGATAACCCAGGAAATACTTGGTCTTCCAAAGTAAGCAAAACCATCTTCAATGTACTCAAAACATATTAAAATAATTTGCAAACAGACTGTTGTAAGAATGTTGCTCGTACCGTAAAAGGTACTTAGTTACTACTTTCAAAATAAAATATAAATGCAATTACATGTGTCAACAGACGTTTAATCTGTAGCATTCATGAACATAAACATGCTGAATTAAACTGATTTGAATAAACATGCACTCTTCGAAGCCAACCAACAAATTTAAAACTCATTGCTAGCCCCAAAGAACACCCAAGAACCCCTCGTTTCTATACTACTTTTAAATAATTGATAATATAACTGCACCCTAGAACCGGTTTAAACCCCCAGTGGCCTACTTTGCCACTGACAGTTCCAAGCTGTAAGCCCTATTGTCAACCCTTTTGTGTTTGTGTTGTCGTTTGCATTTTTTATTACTTTTGCCTTTTCGTTTGTCTGTTTGCGTGTTTGTTTTTGTGTTTTGGGTTGACTGTCGTCCTTAAATGCTGATTTCCCTGTCCGATATTTTTATCCTTCTTGCTACTTTTTTAATCAACCCCAAATAAAACAACTGTAGATCAGGTAATCAATATCTTTTAAATCCAACACCGTAGATGACATCAATCTCGGCTGTTAAACAAAGTCGGAAGGAACAGGACAAACATCCTCGTCATCACTATACATATCAAATGCCATCATAGAATACTTTATTTTCCTGCAAGCATATATTTCACATTTCTCGAGAAGTATGTCCCTGTTTACATCAAGTTTTTTAAGATATTATACCATTTTTGATAGTAATCGTTTTTTAATTTGACTTTAACTAGTATCTAGAAAATCAGCATAAAATACATTATATTCCGCCCGGCCCTGTTTGCATGCCAACAATGCTTTCCTATATTTGCCTTTCAACACCTCAAGCTTTTCACATATCTCTTCCACAAATGTTTGTTCCATAAACAAAGTAATATATTATATTTGATTTTAATTATTACTGATATGCTAGTGTATCTCAACCATTGTCTAATATTTACCTTTTGTCAATATATGCGGACAAGCTCTTTTTAATAATTTCATAGCTGTATAGCTTGTGCTTGTTAGATCTGATAACTTTCATTTGATGATGAGCTTTTGTTGCTGTGAATAAAACATATTTGTATTTATCATGCGTTATCTGTTTTTTGACAACATATTGTTTGATACCTTTGCATTTCTTTGTCGCAGTATTATCAGTCAAAATGTAGGAGTATGACTTACTCCTCAATCCAACAAACTCTACGATCACCGCACCACAGGCTTCGTCTTTCATCTTGCCAATAACCTTTTTGTTATCGTTGAAATAAAACTCACATTTTGGATTATACTCAACGTTACCAAAAAGTTCTTTGTCTTTGTAAAGATCAACATACAGATCTTTTTTTCTAATTTCATAACACAGAGAATCAGTGTCAGTAATCAATAATTATACTTTTTCAATGTATTTGGTTTTAGCATAATTGTAGTGGAAATCATACATGAAGTATTTTGATAAGTCTAGAATACAGAAACATAACAAGGGCGATTTAAGACCAGTCTTTCTTTTACCCTATTAACTGCAAACAAGTTTTCACTAAACATCTTACACGAAATAAACGATGCCTTGCTGTATATTTCAAAAGCACTTCCTCGCCATGTGTCAGCTTAACATTAAAGCTTTTTCTCAAGTGTTCCATCGTCTTGCCAAAAACTGAATTATTCATAAGCTTGAAGAAAGCATTTTTAACATCTGTTCTTTGTGTAGTATATATACACTTTCAACCATTGGGACTCATCAAACTGGAGTATCCCGTGTATATTTGTCACTTTCAGCCCCAAACTTTTCTACAACTTTAAATTTCTATAATGTTTAACATATCTTTCCTTATACTTCAATGTAGTAACAAGTTTCATTATTTTACTTGTTCCCAAATATACGCTTTCAAACATTGGGACTCATCAAACTGGGGTATCCTGTGTATATTTTTCACTTTCAGCCCCAAACTTTTCTACAACTTTAAATTTCTCTAATGTGTAACATATATTTCCTTATCCTTCAATGTAGTAACAAGTTTCATTATTTTATATGTTCCCAAATTAAACGTTTGATGCTTGTCCATGATCTTTCTTGTCGTGCCCTTAATGGTGTATTCTCTTACTGCTCTGGCTTCTGCCAAGTCATTGAGTACCTTCGTTGTGGCTTTCTAGGCTATTGTTTATTGTATTATATTTACACGAGCATATTTGTGTTTTACTTATATTGCCTATTGATGCTGCCTTGTTGGTTAGAGATTAGATCATGGCGGGGATTTCTTTATTTACACTGTCCTGTTTTAATGGGATGACAGTAGGGTAAATGTGAGGTTTGGTGCACCCTAGAACCGGTTTAAACTCCCAGTGGCCTACTTTGCCCCTGACCGTTCCAAGGCGGTAGCCCTATTGTCAACCCTTTTGTGTTTGTGATGTCGTTATGAGTCCAAATAGTTGATATTTTCACGGAGCGTTTAAAGAGAAATATTAAAAGATCGGACAGGGAAAGTAGCATTCAAGGAGGATAGTCAACCACAAAACACCGAAACAAACACGCAAACAGACAAACAAGAAGGCAAAAGTAATAATCAACGCAAACGACGTCACAAACACAAAAGGGTTGACAATAGGTCTACCGCCTTGGAACGGTCAGTGGCAAAGTAGGCCACTGGGGGTTTAAACCGGTTCTAGGGTGCACCAAACCTCACACTTAACCTACTTTCATCCCATTAAAACAGGACAGTGTAAATAAAGAAATCCCCGCTCTGTGAAAATATCAACTATGTCTACCGCCTTAGAACGATCAGTGGCAAAGTAGGCCACTGGGGGGTTTAAACCGGTTCTAGGGTGCACCAAACCTCACATTTACCCTTCTGTCATCCCATTAAAACAGGACAGTGTAAATAAAGAAATCCCCGCCATGATCTAATCTCTAACCAACAAGGCAGCACCAATAGGCAATATAAGTAAAACACAAATATGCTCGTGTAAATATAATGCAAAAAAAGCAATAGCATAGAAAGCCACAATGAAGGTACTCAATGACTTGGCAGATGCCAGAGCAACAAGAGAATAAACCATTAAGGGCACGCCAAGAAAGAACATAGACAAACATCAAACGCCACCGTCCCAATGGGATTTACGTAGGCGTCATCATAGGGTCCACAGCTGTTCGGTCATCGTACGATTAAAGGGGAAAGCATAGTGGCGAACTGTAAAAAGGTCCACCACCAAGCATCCAGTACGTTGCAAAAAAATAGGGCCATAACCTCTTTTGATAAACTTTTTAACAAGTTTAACAAAGATAGTATGAAAGTGATCATGACCAAGAATCTTAACGAAGTTTATAAATCACATCATCAGGTTGTGATAGTCCTTGTCGCAGAAGAGTCCTTAAATTACTTTTATATTTGGAAAGAAGATCAGGGTTACGATAATAAATGTTTGCAAAGGCTTTACGAAGTTTATGTTAACGGTAACCCTGATTGAGTAGCTTTTTAGTTTTACAAAGATTACGAATATTAAAGTCCTATTAAAGTAAAGCTCTTGAAAACGAATAAGTTGAGACACACACACCACATAAGAAGTTGCTCGGGGAACATCCCCATCCAAGTGGGGGTAATTAACAATGTCAAAATTAAAATCATCTCTCTTGTCATAGATTTTGCTAATTATTTCACCATTTTCAATCGAGAGTTCTAAATCATGAAAATAAGCGTTATTATCAGATCTATTAGCCTTATTAAGCTGAAGTTCTGTTCTTTAGGATAAATATTATTAACCATAGTTGGAAAGAAAGGGTTGTCAATGTTCAATATGTCATCCAGATACCGAGAGTTGTCATTAAAAGCTTCAATAGCATCTGCCTGAGTATCTGGTGAAAGACTCAACATAAAATCTCTTTCATAGGAAAATAAAAACAAATCTGCTACAAATGTTGCACAGTTCGTACCCATAGGGATACCAACAATTTGTCTATAAACGGTGGTTCCATACTTGACGAAAATATTATCTAATAGAAAGATGAGTGCTTCACAAACTTCAAAGCAAGTCCACAGAGTATAATTGTCTGAACTGCCGTTAGTAAAAAAAGCTTTCATTTTATTACAAGTCCGCCGTTAACATATCACGCATGCGTATACTTATCTACTGTGTTATGTGCATGGTGTATAATCAATTGAAAATTTGTATACATTTCTATTAACTGCTAGCACATATTTTTAAATAGCACATTATTATGAATTAATATTTACAGCATGTTCGTAACGTTCATATTTATTAGAATATACCGAGACACACACGTTTTATTATATAAATATATGTAAACAAAGATGACCGTTAAAACAGGACAGTGTAAATAAAGAAATCCCCGCCATGATCTAATCTCTAACCAACAAGGCAGCATCAATAGGCAATATAAGTAAAACACAAATATGCTCGTGTAAATATAATATAAAAAAACAATAGCCTAGAAAGCAACAATGAAGGTACTCAATGACTTTGCAGAAGCCAGAGTAGTAAGAGAATAAACCATTAAGGGCACGACAAGAAAGATCATGGACAAACATCAAACGCCACCGTCCCAATGGGCTTTAGGTAGGCGTCATCATAAGGTCCACAGCCTGTCCGGTCATCGTACAATTAAAGAGGAAAGCATAGTGGCGAACTGTTAAAGGGTCCACCACCAAGCATGCAGTACGTTGCAAAATGATAGGGTCATAACCTCTTTTGAGAAACTTTTTAACAAGTTTAACAAATATAGTATGAAAGTGATCATGACCTAGAATCTTACGAAGTTTATAAATCACATCACCATAGAAGTCAGGTTGTGATAGTCCTTGTCGCAGAAGAGTCCTTAAATTACTTTTATATTTGGAAAAAAGACCAGGGTTACGATAATAGAATTTTGCAAATGTTTTACGAAGTTTATGGTAACGGTAACCCTGATTGAGTAACTTTTTAGTTATACAAAAAATACGAATATTAAAGTCCTCAACTCGAGTACAAGCTCTAGAAAAACGAATAAGTTGAGACACATATACCCCATAAGAAGTTGCTCGGGGAACATCCCCATCCAAGTGGGGATAATTAACAATGTCAAAATTAAATCATCTCTCTTGTCATAGATGTTGCTAGTTATTTTACCATTTTCAATCGAGAGATCTAAATCAAGAAAAGAAGCATTATTATAAGATATATTAGCTTTGTTAAGCTGAAGTTCTTTAGGATAAATATAATTAACCATAGTTGGAAAGAAAGGGTTGTCAATGTTCAATATGTCATCCAGATACCGAGAGGTGTCATTAAAGGCTTTAATAACATCTGCCTGGGTATCTGGCGAAAGACTCAACATGAAATCCCTTTCATAGCAAAATAAGAACAAATCTGCGACAAGTGGTGCACAGTTCGTTCACTGCAATTATTTACCTATTATTTAAGTACTTTTTTTGGTTGGTAATTTCACTAATCATATAATTCTCTGTCTTCTCTGTCTTAATTGTAATTAACAATTTCATTTAAAATAGGATTTAAATAACTGTAATAATCAATCAATCAATCAATCAATTATTTTATTCAGCATAAATATCATACAATTGTCATCGCCTATTACAATGAGACGGTTACATTACATTGGGAAGAGCATGTATAATACTATCATGGATAAAGCTACAAAAGAACACTTACACCTACTATTTTAAACAAACAATTTCTTTCGAATAATATAAAGTATAACTAATATAGAGGGTAAAAATCATAAGAAAAATAAAGGGAGAAAAAACACTCTATAAATACAATTTGTACAGTGGATGTATACATTTCGGTCAAGCTTATTATGTTTACAACTCGTGTTATTAGTCCTCGCACTAGCGGATTCGCACAATATAAATTTTTCAGAAAATAAGTCTTAGTCCAGTAGGCAAAAACTATGTGTTTCAGAAACTTGAATAATGGTTTACAACCATAATAATCATTACGTTAATCTCGATAATTCACGTTAATTATCCGTTATACTCTCACGTCTCAAAATTCGTTAAATATACATATTTTGTCAATTTACTCAATACACTAGACTGACTAAAAGTAAGTAACTATTTTTTTTTTTGTAAATTGGCCAGTGACAATACTATTTAGGAAGACACTCAATTCTTATACCTCGACAACATGGACAAACTAAAACAAAATTATATTCATATTCGATTCAGTTGACAGAATACACATTTACGTTCAGATATCTCTACATTTTTAAATCTACCTTCTTCTATAGTTAATTTATGGACAAAACACCTTAGCCTTGTCAAAGAAATACGATGCCTTTCGTTTGCAACACAGTTCAAGTGCTTTTCAACACTAATATTATTTTTAATTTTCTTGTTGGTTTTCAGCTTTGGTGATGTAGCTAATATCAAATACCATTGCTGATAATACTGGTCATTTAGTTTCTCTATAACTTTAGAAAATTAAAGAATAGTTATATTAGCATTATTCCATAAATAGTTGAACCCTAGATCGTTTAACAAACGCTGTACTTCTGAGGCCCAGGACCCACGAACATTATTATTTACTTGATCTTTATAAACTTCGTTGATTAAAGAGCCTTGTGACTTAATAATTGTAAACCAAAATTTAAGAATTCTTTCCTTACGTACAATATCAAGAGGAACCTTAACCAATTCTCCATAGACTGAAGCATTTGGAGTTTGCGTTCTGACGCTCAGAATTTGTTTTACAAACTTTAAATATATTCTTTCCATTCAGGAGCTTTATGAAATCCCCATATTTCAGCTCCATACTCTAAAATTAGCAGGATCATACAATCGAATATTTTCATCTTTTCACTTACTTTCAAAGGAACAGTATCAAATAAAGAATTCAAAGAATACGTAGCTCTAAGTGCTTGGTCTGCCAAAGCCTTTTGAGATTGATAAGATTTTCCATTTGATGACATAGTAACATCTAAATAAGTGAATTGTTTAACGGTATTTAGTTTTCTATTGTCACGGAATAAATCAACATTATCCATCCACAGAATAAATCAACATTATTCATTCTTGTGCCTAATTTACATACCATAGCTACAGTTTTACTAGCATTTACAGTTATATTAAATGCTTTACAATACTCCTGTAGTTTATTTAACAAAATGTGTAGCCCGTTGACTGAATATGAAAAAAGCACATCTGCAAATAACAAAATAAATATCTGGATTTCATTGAGCGTAATCATATCTGCATCACTATCGTTTATATAAGTTGACATGTCATTAATAAATATAATAAATAATAAAGGTCATAAAGTTTCACCTTGTTTTACACCCATGAAGCTGTTAACACATATTTTAACTAAAGCATACATAGATTCTAAGGAGTTTAAACCAAACTCCATTTCTATAGACTATATCAAAGGCTTTCTTAAAATCAATAAAGGCACAATAGTTTTTTTTCATGTTGAATAACTTTATTAATTATAGACTGTAAAACAAAGATACAGTCAACTGTACTTTTGCCTTTTCTAAAACCAAATTGACATTCCGATAAAATAGTATCATCTTCCATCCATTTACGTAAACGATTGTTTAACATAACTGAAAATATTTTAGAAAATATGCTAGTTAATATAATAGATACAATGTTATTTTTATCACCCTTTTTAGGCACTGGTACCAGCATTCCCTTTGTCCAAGCTTCTGGGTAAAAGTCATTAATGTATATAAAATTAAAAAGTTTACATAATACTGGTGACAATACCAGTTTGGATTCAATGAAAATTTCACTACCTGAACTCTTATTTCTCTTAAGCGCATTAACAGCTTTTAATATAGTCTGGTACCCTTCCCCTATTGCGATCGCTACACTCTCTTCGTGGGGTGAGGTAATGGCTGGTGGCATTTTGAATGAGGCATTGTTGGTCAAAGTGTAGAGGGACATGTTATGATTTTAAGTACGTAGTTCTATATGAAGCCAATTATTTTCAAAAGTATGCTATATTAACTGTGGCCGGGTTGAGGGATCGATGCGCTAAGGTATAATTTATTTGATTCACATACTTTTTGAGTAAAGAATGCTTTAAATAAGATATTTGCACCAATGTCGAATCTGCAGGTAGGTGTCAACAACATGCTTTATCGTCGATGAAAACTAAAATAGGCGTCTCTTTCTCTTATAACGTGGTTTGATGAACAGCATATTGTCTGTTCTTTGATTTAAAACCGATCTCATGTCTATGGGACTATACATAAAGAAGTTAAGTCAGTTTTATGATGTTCGTACCGCACCACCTTCGTTTTACAAGGCCCATATTTGATGTTGTCCGGGGTACATGGTCGTAAGAACGTTTCAGTTTTCGGAGGGGTGACGGAGTGGGAAACTTTTAACAATGTTATTAATGCTCAATGACATCAATACATACAATATCATATAGGAAACAAGTAACCATTAAATTTCTCTAATTATTGGGGGGTGGGGGTGGGGGTGGGGCGGGCAAAGCAAAGTGTACTATATCGACCCCACTCCAAAGCAAAGCATACTCTGTCCCCAACCCCACCACCTCAACCGCCAATCTTACGCATATTGGGGAGTGGAAGATTCAAGTATCTGTGTCCAATCTATTTGTTATTAGGTCTGTGTTGTTAACTAACATTAAATATTAAACTCAAAACTCAGCGTATACATACTTTTAAACGAATATACAATTCGTCAGCATAATATGATGTATATGTATCATGAAACATTATTGAGAAAGGAAGAGGGAAAAATGTATTTTACAAAAACAAAATTATTGTGTAGGAACAAAAAGCGCCATAATTCTGAAGATTTTTATTTCTATTGTTCAGTAGCCGAAAGTCGGCACCTGTTTCAGAAGGAAAGTTGTCCCTGTCTCTTTTTATCGTACCAGCACTATACATACTGAGCTATGGAGGAGCTATGGAGGACATATTGTTAGGATTCAATATGAACCATATTGCTGAATCCAGTATCATTGGCTGTCGAGATTTTATTGAGGTAGCTATTGCAGTCTAGTTACAGTTATCCCATAGAAATGTATATGATATACTAGTACCTGTCAAAATAATAAAGTAATGTAGACCTACCATGTATGCAGGTAATCATGTCTCCACTGATGTATTGTAGAAGCAGGCGTGTGTTAAGTCACAAACACAGTACTCCATATACATATTAAAGATCTCACTGAACGTCTGTGTTAATCAGTGATACAAAAACTCACAAACTCTTCTTCGGAAATGAGGCTGCCATGATATTAAATTAAAATTGATTGCGTTCAGTATCAGTATCAGTAGAAAGAATTAGAAAGAAATAACTCATTCTTTATTATACCTACTTCACAGTGATAATGTGCATGTACCTAAACTTGCCATATATTTTATATTTTTATAATCTCATTCTGCATACCCTAGTATAGCAAGAAACCAGGACAGATAATCATTAGGTGATAACAGCAGCCATCATTTGTGCCTGACCATAAAGAAAGTGTGACATAGTCATGACTTCTTGCTATCACATGAAACTATCCATCTCGCAACTGCGTATTTAAATTCTGCATTTGCGATTGGCTGCATTTGCGATTGGATAGTGATTTGGGATAAGCATGCTATTTTTACAATGTACTTCATCACTTACATCTGGCCATGGATTTCCAATCACACAGAAGACAGAACAGACTTATATGACAATTGTAAGTATCAACTAAAGTCTAACCTACAAATACATATTATGTTGGGACCTTCTTAGATCAAGTTAATTGCTTAAACATACAAGAACTGATCCCAATGTTCAAAAGAGCGAACCTAAAACTTTCATGCAAAAATGAAAAACAAATGTGAAACATAACATTCTATATTTTCTGTAATCCCCTGAGAGCTCTGGTAGTATAACGTTGTTTAAAGTGTCCTAAACTGACAACATCAGAGAAATTTTCATGTTGTAGTATCAACTTTTAGGGGTTTTATGTGATAGAATCTCACAATTCTTGCTTAAAAACAAAGGTAAACAAATGCCTCTTTTTGGCCTGAGATAGCAAGTTTCATACTGACAGACATATACTTCAGTGTCTTTGTCTTAAAGGGACACACGGCAATCTTGAAATGTTTATCAATTAGCGTCTGACATAAAATTAAATTAAAATTCTGAGTTTTAATTTGTTCTTATTATTCGACCAAAGGTTTGAATATAATATTGGTGCAATATAACCAATAGTTAGTAATATGCATAAACAACGTCAATTTGATTAATATAAATGACTGAACAATTGCAACAATATATGTAGAAAAACTAACGGGACGCCAGGAGTTTTTATATAAAAAAAACAAGATTGCCACCTGTCCCTTTACATTTATGACTGGGATTACCCAACGACTTTACTGCTTACAGATGTGAACTACCATCCGCAGCTGGTTGTAAAACTATCAGTCACACACAATGGTTTAAATATGCCACGGATATACATTTCTTTTTTTCCACTGTGAAATAGCTCTTTTGTAATTGACATCGTCTTTGCTCTTTATCTAAATGATACAATCCAATTTCACAGCAGTCCGGATGATATATAAATGTTGTAGTCACATGTAAATGATGTTTGTTTAATTATCCAATGTTGGTTTTAAATGCCTGACAGAAAAATGTACCTGTCAGTCATAGAAAACCATTTAAAAATATCCATAGGATAACGACACTTTCTCTTCTTGAGGAGACTGTTATTCTGTAGACTGTGACATCTCATCTTTGCTCATATGATGGCCATTACAAAAATACCAAATTATGGTACATTAAGAATAGATTATAGATACTGGTTCCAACATCCTATACCAGTTGTAATTATCCAGGACAGGAAAAGTCCACTCGTCCGCTCGCTATGGTGTATGGTGAGTGAATATGTTATAATTGTATCCAAACATACCTATCAATTAATGAAGGCGGTAAAAATATCCAACAAATTCCATAATCCAGTATATGAATAAAATAACTATCTGTCAACTTTGTTATATGTTATCGTGCAAAAAACATGAATACTATCGAGAGACAATTACAACAATGTCTCAATAAACTTCAGAGCTGGTCTGATGAAAATGGTTTTTGTTATATGTTATCGTGCAAAAAACATGAATACTATCGAGAGACAATTACAACAATGTCTCAATAAACTTCAGAACTGGTCTGATGAAAATGGTTTTAAGTTTTCTAAATCTAAAACTAATTGTATGTATTTTGTCAACTTCGTAAACATCATGAAGACCCTCATCTAACACTGGATGGGTCACCAATACCAGTAGTGGATGAGACAAAATTCCTTGGTCTTATTTTCGACCGTAAATTAACGTTTATACCACACCTTAAATACTTGAAGGCCAAATGCCTTAAAGCTCTTAACTTACTTAAAGTTGTTGCAAACACTAATTGGGGAGCAGATCGAAAAGTCCTCTTGCGACTTTACAGATCTCTTATCAGATCCAAGCTGGACTACGGCTCAATAGTATATGGATCGACTCGCAAGTCGTACTTGCAGATGCTCGACCCTATACATAATCAAGGATTACGACTCGCCTTAGGTGCCATTCGTACATCACCAGCCGAAAGTCTATATGTTGAAGCCAATGAACCATCACTGTCTCACAGACGAGACAAATTAGCTCTTCAATACGCCATTAAATTAAAGTCTAACCCTTCAAACCCAACTTTCGATAATGTTTTTAATCCTAGTTGTGAACCTCTTTTTGATCGAAAACCGAAGGCCATTCGACCATTTGGTCTTCGTATTAAACCAAAATTAAGAGACACTGAAATCGACCTAAATTTGGTTGCCAAATACAAAGTACCACAAATTCCACCGTGGACTTTGGAAACTCCAACAATTTTTTTTGATCTTTGTAATAATAACAAATCCAGTACAGACCCTACTGTCTTTCAAAGCAAATTTAATGAAATTCAATCGAAATACTGTGACTTTCAACATATCTACACAGATGGCTCTTAAGATGGAGATAAGGTAGCTGCAGCAGCTGTTGTTCACAAACACAGCATAAAGAGCCGCCTGCCTGACAAGGCCTCTATCTTTTCAGCTGAACTTAAGGCAATTGAACTTGCCTTAAATTATATTCAGGAATCTGATGATGACCATTTTGTAATATTTACTGATTCCCTTTCATCTCTTCAAGCACTGGGTAATATGAAACATGATAACCCAGTTGTGCTTCAACTTTTAGAAAAGTACAATTCTCTTATAATTGATAATGTTATTATTTTCTGCTGGCTTCCAAGCCATGTAGGAATACGCGGTAATGATAGAGCTGATAGTGCTGCTAAGGCAGCATTAGATTTACATATAACTAATACCAAATTACCTTATACTGATTTTAAAAGTTGTATTAACACATATATTCGTAACTCTTGGCAAGCCGCTTGGGATTTGTCAGTTAACAATAAACTCCATCCAATTAAACCGTTACTCGGAGAATGGCGTTCTTCTAGTAGACCTATTCGTCGAGAGGAAGTTGTCCTAGCCCAGTGCAGGATAGGGCATACACGTTATACTCATTCATATTTATTACAAGGTGAGCAATTACCGGAATGTATACCCTGCTTTGCACCGTTAACGGTCAAACACATCTTATTGGAATGTGTAGACTTTGATCCTATGCGTCAAAGGTACTACAATGTTAATACTATGAAAGAGTTATTTGATACTGTAGATTTTAGTCTTGTTTTAGATTTCCTGGCAACCATCCCGAATATTCGGTATGGAACTCGCCATTCAACGTGAATACCTACAGTGTAGTCTGGTACCGTTCCCCTACTGCCCTCGTTTCTCTCTTCGTTCTAATTCTCATATGCACTCAGTCAATTTTGAGGATGAGTCAAGTATGCAATCTACTTGACCACCGCACCTCCATGTACAAAGTAAATTCATTTGTTATTTAACCTTCGTGCCACATTAATAACTGTTTTAAAGGTTATAATAGCGTAAATGAGTCTCCATTGCCCTTCCATAGTAAAGTTAGAATGTTGACAACCTGTCAAAAACTCAATACTGGCTAGAATTCTAGGAAACTTACTTTATCATGAAAATAAGCATGTCTGCTATTAAACATCAACAAAGAAAAAGGGGGTGTAATACCTTCTAAGAAACATTTCTTCAGTTGTTTACTAACACCGAGTCAAAGGTCAAAGCTAGTTTTACCCCTTGCAATTTCGTACACTATCTACTTTCACTTCTAAAATTTATATCAAAAACTGCCAAAAACATGATGAGCTCCCTTTTCAAATATCAACAACATGTTCAGAATACAGTTACAGCCAAAAATTAACAGGAAATGGCACTAAAAAAAGGTTTAAAAGAAAAAAAAAGATTAGAACTCTTTAATACAGAACTACTTCCGACTGCACCTGGCAAGCACATCCGGCTGATTTAGTGGCATTAAACCTAAATGCAATAATTTTGCGTCATGTTTTTTTAATTAAACAGGTGGATTCAATCCAACAACTAAAAGAACATTTTCACCTGTTTGGCAATACTGAATGACTTTTTCTTGAAATTATTGCGATTTACCTACGCTTGACCATGCACTAAATCGAGTCAATTTTGACGCGAAATTAAGAAATAATAAAAAATGCAATATCTCAGCAACCATTCAACATTTTCTCATCAAATCAACTCTGGTGGCTTCGTTTTGCATCCCTGAGTATATATACCATACATTTTGCTATATATCTCAAAAAATATTAAAATATCAAATTTTTAGAGAAAATCAGAAAATTTGAGTAAAGTTGTCAAAAACACTCTAAAATAGTCTAAAAGTCTGAACATGAAGTTTTTCTACGTTTCTGAGTTCAACTCATCTTTTCAAACAAAATAAATGCCTAGAAAATCCTTTTTTATGCAATTCTGAAAAATAACATGATTTCTCCTTATAGATTATAATAGCGTAAATGAGTCTCCATTGCCCTTCCATAGTAAAGTTAGAATGTTGACAACCTGTTAAAAACTCAAACCTCGTTGGAATTCTGGGAAACTTATTTTATCATGGAAATAATCATGTCTGCCATTAAACATCAACAATGAAATAAGGGGTTTAATACCTTCTAAGAAACATTTCTTCAGTTGTATACTAACACCGGGTCAAAGGTCAAAGCTATTTTTACCCCTTGCGATTTCGTACCCTGTCTACTTTCACTTCTGAAATTTATATCAAAAACTGTCAAAAAAACATGATGAGCTCCCTTTTCAAATATCAACAACATGTCCAGAATAGTTACAGCCAAAAATTAACAGGAAATTGCACTAAAAAAAGGTTTTAACGAAAAAAATGTTTAGCACTCTTTAATACAGAACTACTTTCGGCTGATTTAGTGGAATTAAACCTAAACTAACTTTATTAAAAAAAATCAAGTCTGGTCCGAACCATCCACTGACCCGATAATATCAAATATGGTCCATGTAAAACGAAGGTGGGTGGGGTGTGAAAATTCATAAAACTGATACAATTTCCTTATTTATAGGCCCATAGACATCAAATTGGTTTTAAATCAAAGAACAGAAAATATTCTATTCATCAAACTACATTATAGGAGAAGGCGATTATTTCAGATATCATCAACGATAAAGAGAGTTGTTGACGCTCACCATAATTTTGACAAGTCATCAACATTGGTGCACATTGGTGCAAGAATCTTAATTAAAGTATTTTTCAAACAAAATGTACATGACTTTGATCAATAAGATTGTATTGCATCGAATCCTCACCTCGGTCACTCCTTTTGTATGTTAGTTTTGTATATGAGTGAAACTGTTTTTTTAAACAAATGACGTTCTCAAATTTAAAAACACCTTGTTGACACATTGACCCATAGTACCTTATTCAAAATGTCACCAGCCATTGTCTGACCCCACGATGAGAGAGAGAGAGTAGCGAGCGCAGTAGGGGGAGGGTACCAGGGTACTTTTAATACTTCGTCAATACTGAAATGACAGACTAGCTGGTCTATAACATGACTATCCAGATGTTCCTGATGTAGTACGTGTTCTGCCTCTTCATTGACAAAAGTATCATTTTTAGAGAAAAATCTTCAAAATGACTATAAAAATCCTGAACAGAAATATTATTAGTGCTTTTGCACTTTTTCTTCTATTTATTATTATTAATAATAAACACACAATGAAGCTGGTAGTATGATGGAAAGTGATGCAGGGCTTGTGATAACATGAACCATCAATTTTAACTGCGGTGGGGGCAAATGTCATACCCTGTCATTACTATGGGGACAAATGTCCTAGATATCATTTGGACTTTGGGGCAAATGTCCTAGCTTACATTTTGATTGTGGGGAAAATGTCCTAGCTCAAATGTCCTGGCTTACATTTCACAAATGTCCACCTACGCATTTTTGGAGTGGGGGCCAAATGTCCTGATGGGCGTGTGGGGTGGGGGTGAGGGTGGGAGGCGAATGTCCTGGATTGTCCTGGTGGTGTGTGTGGGGGGGATGTCCTGGATTCAACTTATATATTTTGAAAATCCTAACTCTATAGCCAGAAGTTAAACAGCTTTAACAAGACACCTGGATAGGGATTAGATAAACGATTTTGTAGAGTAATTTTGTTATTATTTGGCAGGTTAATGCCTTTAAAGAGGGCACCGATTTCGATTAAAAAGATAATGCAAGCATTAAAACGACAACATCTCTAAGAGTAGAGAGACATCATTGTTCTGTTTTGGGACAAATATAACATACAAGCTCATGACTTGAAAAATCTTGTTTATTGCATTTAAGGGTTTACTGTCATTTTATTTGCGTTCATTGTTGGTATGAACTGTTAGCGCATAATGCCCGAAATTCATACCCCAATGAACGCACAAAAAATGAAACTAAACCCTTATAAGTGCAATTCATGGTTTTAAACTCTTTATCCAATTATTTTAATAACCCTGTCCTAAATCCGTAACTATATTGTTACGCAGCACGCGTATTCTATGAATGGCGGATGAAAAAAGTTTTTGTACAGTTCACTGGAAAATGAATGTCGCTTAAATTGATTATGTGATCTTCCTTTAACCAATCACATTGTTTGTATTATCTAATTGTTTGAGTGACTGTAATTATGTAAAAATAATGCAGAACACAATTATTTCTAGATAATAATAAATATCGACATGTTTTTACAACTTAAATACATTATATATCATAAATCTTTGGACTAAATATACTAGTATCAAGACAAAAAAAAAGATTAGGTATGTTATAAACTAATGCAATTTCAAGTCTTAACGAACAGCTTTTAAAGGGAAACACAGCAATATTTTTTTTATTTTTTTTTTTGTAAACCTCAATGTGTACTGTTAGTTCTTCTGCAGAATGTGAATGATATTTGCGATCATAGGTAATTATTCCAATATTTCAAATTAAGTTGTGTTTGCTTCTCACTAAATTTGATTGCATTGCACCAATAATAAAGGTATACCTATGGTAGAATAACGAAGAAAATGAAAGAAAAATCAAAATGTATTTAAATATGTGCAAAAATGAAAAAGCAAGCATGTACAATGTCAAAATGATTTTAAAAAATGAAGGTGCTCATTTAAATGCTTGATTAATACCTAAATATTGCAGTGTGACCCTTTAACACTTTTGAATAGTTCTAAACAAATTCAGTCCAGGTGGTGTTATGATATTGTTTATAATAGTTAGTTGTGTGTTATACCTCAGATACTAGGTACCCCAATTAGGACATCATGCTGAGTCAGTCACTTTCTATAAACCCAATAAAGGACCCCCTGCACCAAGGGGTATTGTACAGTGTGTATTTTGTCCTCTAGTGTTGCATATCCACCCCAACTTTATGACAGGATGTTATGTAATACATAATTTTATGACTTATGGCTATTTTCCATAATGGTGATCCGGGGGTCAAGTGCAAATTAGGGATAATAAATACTGATAAAGGTGATCCCTTGGGAGTAACAAACACAATTAAGAGAATAAAGCAGCAGACTCGGTTTTACTGAGTCTGTTCATGAGAAATAATGTAAGAAACAACACCCCACACGCCCCCTATCACCGGCTGTAGCGGTATCTACTTCAAAGCCACCTATAGTGGGCTCGCTGGTCCCAAAGGACAAGTGAAAAATAACACAACTGATTTGAAGCACGGGGAGACTTTTTACAGTCGCCACACTGCACTAAACGAATGCTATTGTGAATGTTAATAAATACTGGTAAAGGTGATCCCTTGGGAGCAACAAACACAATTAAGATAATAAAGCAGCAGACTCGGTTTTAGTGAGTCTGTTCATGAGAAGTAATGTAAGAAGCATGCATAACTGTGAACTTGTGTTCACAGTTATGCATGCTGTAGGGCATCATTTGGAAGGGAAATAACTATTTCTCACTGAATCACATTTTTTAAGAAATAAGAAGTTATAACTGTAAAATACAGCTTTTGTTAAAAATATCTATAAATGTAACACAAATCTGATCTCTCACAGTCTTTCTCTCTCTCTCTCTCTCTCTCTCATTTACAAAACTATTTCTTAATAAGACCATAATAGCATTTCATAGCTATTGATATGCATTTAATAGTGTGTTATTTGGAAAAACAACAACAGTGTTTGACATTTGAAAGTGAAAATACAAACTGAAATGAAATGTGAAAATATACACGATGCAAAAATAAGGTTTCATTTTAATCATCAAATTCATTAGTTCACAGGAAAGTATATAATAAATATGTTTTATTACATTTCTGAGGATTTTTCGGTGAAAGAAAATACATAATTGCTAAATTTTAATCATACTAACTCCGAAAACAACAAAAAATGTCACAATAAGTGACAAATGCCCCCGAAGTGACCTGCAAGTGTGACCTTGACTATGGAGCAGTATGAAACCAACATATATATTTAAACATAATTAAGAAAAAAAAAAGAAAAAAAAATTAAGAAAAAAAAAAAAAAAAAAAAATAACAAAAATATTTAAAAATTGACAAAAAAAGAATTTAAACATAAATTTAAAAAATTGAAAATTAAAAAAAAAAAAAAACTTAATTTTTTTTTTAAAAAAACACAAAAAAAACAACAAAAAAATAAGAAATAAATGAAAAAAAAAATTAATGAAAAAAATAATTAAAACACGTTATTTGAAAATCCATCCAGGATTGCCAGATTTATTTTCTCACACAATTTGACCTTTGACCTCTAAGTGTGACCTTGACCTTGGGGCCACAGACATGGATTTGTGCTTGACACATCGTCTTATTGTGGTGAGCACTTGTGCCAAGTAATTTGAAAATCCGTCTAGGAATGCCAGTAATTGACCGGACACGATTTGACCTTTGACCTATGTGTGACCTTGACCTGGATTTTGTGCGCGACACATCATGTTGTTGTGATGAGCACTTGTGCCAAGTTAATTCAAAATCCGTCAAGAAATGCCAGTTACTGACCGGACATGATTTGACCTTTGACCTCTAAGTGTGACCTTGATCTTTGAGCGACAGACCTGGATTTTGTGCGCGACATGTCGTCTGCTTGTGCTAAGCACTTGTGCCAAGTGATTTGAATATCCGTCCAGGAATGCCAGCGTTACTGACTGGACACAATTTGACCTTTGACCTCTAAATGTGACCTTGTCCTTGGAGCAACGGACCTGAGTTTTGTGCACGACACGTCGTATAGTTGTGGTGAGCAATTGCGCCATGTTATTTGAAATCTGTCCATGAATGTCAGAGTTATTAACCGGACACGAAAGCATTTTGTTTTGACATTTCACCTCTAAGTGTGACGTTGACCTTGGAGCCACGGACCTGAGTTTTGTGCGCGACACGTCGTCTAGTTGTGGTGAGCAATTGTGCCATGTTATTTGAAAATCCATCCAATAATGTCAGAGTTATGAAGCGGACACGATTGTACAGACGGACAACCTTTGACCTTGACCTTGGAGCCACGGACCTGGATTTTTAGCGCGACACGTCGTCTTGTTGTGGTGAGCAATTGTGCGAAGTTATTTGAAAATCCGTCCAATATTGTCAGAGTTATGAAGTGGACACGATTGTACCGACGAACGGCGACGAACAATTACGAACAATCACGAAAGGACAGACAGTGCGACTACTATATGCCACCCTTGGGGGCATACAAATGCATAACTGGGATGACGAATGTCCATAAAGTGTTGTTGTCGTCAGTATCATCAACTGATAGCATGCAACATTTCTGTTAAAGTTAAAATAATTTTCATAAAATTTGCCTTTTTTTATTAAAGACATGACATCATATTGATAGATTTGGCTTCATTTCAAAGGGAATTATTAATGAAAATTGTCTAATTTATAATTTCCGTAGAAATCACAGGCAAAAAAATGAGAAATGTATAAATGTACACTTTAATGTGGCCTGTGTTTAGATTGATTTCATACATTATATCCACTTATATGTGTGGAAAAGAGATCTAGTATGTATCCATCCATGTCACTCTGACATCAAAATCAAGTATAAACTTACACGAACACATTGCTATGCATTCAACTATGCAGATGGTAACCTTTTCGTCATGTCCTTTTTGCAGGTTGGACAAAACAACCTACCTTTCGGAGGTCTTTTTACTTTCACACACTTCATCCCGATTCAACCAAACAACTATAATTGTCACATCCAACTGACATGTTGACATGTTCACATGTTGACCCCACAAATACACTTCATTATGTCATGGTGGGAAGTTGTTGCAGCAAGTGATTTATGCTTCTCAATATATCGAGTCATAAGATCTGGGGCGATAACGTTCTCAGAGAAAGCACAAAATCCATTTATCATTTCGGTCTGAAATTCAGAGTCTTTCTCTACTTCTTGAATGGTTATTAACTTTGACGCCCACACAACAACATCACCAACAATAGTTCCATGAACATACATTTGTAACTGCTGGGCATAGTACTTGTCTGTTTTCTTTAGTTTCAGTGTTTGATCCAAACAGTTTCGGTGTTTGATCCAAACAGGGGGGCGTCCGTGGCCGAGTGGTTAACGTCTCTGACTTGAAATCACTTGCCCCTCACCGATGTAGGTTCGATCCTTCAGGGGCCTAGAAATCTTTATGTGAGGAAGCTATCCAGCTGGCTTGCGGAACGTCGGTGGTTCTACCTAGGTGCCCGCCCGTGCACGCAAATTGCACGGAGGGGCACCTGGGGTCTTCTTCCACCAATGGAAGCTGGAAAGTCGACATATGACCTTAGCTGTTGGTGCGACTATAAAAGCCAATTCAATCAATCAATTGATCCAAACAGATCTTTTCAAAATTTATGTCACTGACTGAATCTAAATCCCGAATAGAATAGGGGCATTTGACTTCACTACTCGTGTTCCATGAAATGAACATGTAACCGTACCATCTGCTGAAACACCTATATACATACGGGTGCTCTTCAAGAAGAAGAAGAAGACCGGTTGGCTAATTTACAAACCCTTGATGTGATACTTCTTGTTTTGTCTTGTATTCCTCCAAGCCCTTTCTTTCACTGTCTCGTCCCTATTTCAGCACTGGAACCTTGTGTTCAAACTTGCTTGGTTTCGTTATTTTCAGAACTACACTCGTTGAGGAATTTGACACATCTGTCCTCAAGCACTCGTGTGCGATGCTTGCAGTCAAGCGACCAGTCCTCATTTTTGTCCACTCAATCGATGCCGATTGTGATTTGGTCGCACGTTCAATATAAACGATCGCGATTGTTTCCTTTGAGTACTAAAAGCTCACTATTTGTTCTATCCTGCTTTCAACATCACTAGCAGAGGCCAAGTGGAATTACCGTAAACCCTGTGATAGTGAAAGTTTCTTAGGGACAGCTGCTTTATAGTGGAATGGATGTGAATAGTCGGTAAACAAACTTAATCCAATTGGAACATTACTTTCCCAACCATTTAGCATTTCTAGGAGATTAGTTTGTTCTCTCGTCCACTCAATCGATGCCGATTGTGATTTGGTCACACGTTCAATATAAACGATGGTTTCCTCACTATTTGTTCTATCCTGCTTTCAACATCACTAGCAGAGGCCAAGTGGAATAACCGTAAAACCTGTAGGAATGAAACATTCTTAGGTGCTTTATAGTGGAATGGATGTGAATAGTCAGTAAACAAACTTAATCCAATCGGAACATTACTTTCCCAACCCTTTAACATTTCTAGGAGATTAGTCTGTTCTCTCGTCTACGTTTTAGAGCCTTATCCTTTGTGGTGTCTTTAAATATATTAACCTCTGTCATAGTACTAGGCGTGACTTTCTTGACAAAGTCGTTATTCCACTTACAAGGTTCCTCAGTGAAGGCTCTTGAGCAGTTACATAATCGCACTGCTTCATTTACTTTGAAGAGGATAGCTGCAACTGTGAACATAACTTGCCTAATCTGAAAATAGATAACATTCAAATTATGAAATGATAGTTGTAGTAATGCATTCCAGTCCATCTAGACATTACTGAAGGTGATTAAATGTAAGACCCCCAACAACGGTATCCAGTCTGAAAAGAACCTTCTCATAAAAGTTGGTGAAAAACAGAATTTGTTAGCTTAAGTGACACCGAGCAGTCTTGCAGTGTTAGCTTAAGTGACACAGAGCAGTCTTGCAGTGTTAGCTTAAGTGACACAGAGCAGTCTTGCAGTGTTAGCTTAAGTGACACAGAGCAGTCTTGCAGTGTTAGCTTAAGTGACACAGAGCAGTCTTGCAGTGTTAGCTTAAGTGACACAGAGCAGTCTTGCAGTGTTAGCTTAAGTGACACAGAGCAGTCTTGCAGTAGGAGTGACACAGAGCAGTCTTGCAGTAGGTGTGACACACAGCAGTCTTGCAGTAGGAGTGACACACAGCAGTCTTGCAGTAGGAGTGACACAGAGCAGTCATGCAGTAGAAGTGACACACAGCAGTCTTGCAGTAGGAGTGACACAGAGCAGTCTTGCAGTAGGAGTGACACAGAGCAGTCTTGCAGTAGGAGTGACACAGAGTAGTCTTGCAGTAGGAGTGACACACAGCAGTCTTGCAGTAGAAGTGACACAGAGCAGTCTTGCAGTAGGAGTGACATACAGCAGTATTGCAGTAGGAGTGACACAGAGCAGTCTTGCAGTAGAAGTGACACAGAGCAGTCTTGCAGTAGGAGTGACACAGAGTAGTCTTGCAGTAGGAGTGACACAAAGCAGTCTTGCAGTAGGAGTGACACAGAGCAGTCTTGCAGTAGGAGTGACACAGAGTAGTCTTGCAGTAGAAGTGACACAAAGCAGTCTTGCAGTAGGAGTGACACAGAGCAGTCTTGCAGTAGGAGTGACACAGAGCAGTCTTGCAGTAGGAGTGACACAGAGTAGTCTTGCAGTAGGAGTGACACACAGCAGTCTTGCAGTAGAAGTGACACAGAGCAGTCTTGCAGTAGGAGTGACATACAGCAGTATTGCAGTAGGAGTGACACAGAGCAGTCTTGCAGTAGAAGTGACACGGAGCAGTCTTGCAGTAGGAGTGACACAGAGTAGTCTTGCAGTAGGAGTGACACAAAGCAGTCTTGCAGTAGGAGTGACACAGAGCAGTCTTGCAGTAGGAGTGACACAGAGTAGTCTTGCAGTAGAAGTGACACAAAGCACTCTTGCAGTAGGAGTGACACAGAGCAGTCTTGCAGTAGGAGTGACACAGAGCAGTCTTGCAGTAGGAGTGACACAGAGCAATCTTGCAGTAGGAGTGACAAAGAGCAGTCTTGCAGTAGGAGTGACACAGAGCAGTCTTGCAGTGTTAGCTTAAGTGACACAGAGCAGTCTTGCAGTAGGAGTGACACAGAGCAGTCTTGCAGTAGGAGTGACACACAGCAGTCTTGCAGTAGGAGTGACACAGAGCGAGTGACACAGAGCAGTCTTGCAGTAGGAGTGACACAGAGCAGTCCTGCAGTAGGAGTGACACAGAGTAGTCTTGCAGTAGGAGTGACACACAGCAGTCTTGCAGTAGAAGTGACACAGAGAGGTCTTGCAGTAGGAGTGACATACAGCAGTATTGCAGTAGGAGTGACACAGAGCAGTCTTGCAGTAGAAGTGACACAGAGCAGTCTTGCAGTAGGAGTGACACAGAGTAGTCTTGCAGTAGGAGTGACACAAAGCAGTCTTGCAGTAGGAGTGACACAGAGCAGTCTTGCAGTAGGAGTGACACAGAGTAGTCTTGCAGTAGAAGTGACACAAAGCAGTCTTGCAGTAGGAGTGACACAGAGCAGTCTTGCAGTAGGAGTGACACAGAGCAGTCTTGCAGTAGGAGTGACACAGAGTAGTCTTGCAGTAGGAGTGACACACAGCAGTCTTGCAGTAGAAGTGACACAGAGCAGTCTTGCAGTAGGAGTGACATACAGCAGTATTGCAGTAGGAGTGACACAGAGCAGTCTTGCAGTAGAAGTGACACAGAGCAGTCTTGCAGTAGGAGTGACACAGAGTAGTCTTGCAGTAGGAGTGACACAAAGCAGTCTTGCAGTAGGAGTGACACAGAGCAGTCTTGCAGTAGGAGTGACACAGAGTAGTCTTGCAGTAGAAGTGACACAAAGCAGTCTTGCAGTAGGAGTGACACAGAGCAGTCTTGCAGTAGGAGTGACACAGAGCAGTCTTGCAGTAGGAGTGACACAGAGCAGTCTTGCAGTAGAAGTGACACATAGCAGTATTGCAGTAGGAGTGACACAGAGTAGTCTTGCAGTAGAAGTGACACAAAGCAGTCTTGCAGTAGGAGTGACACAGAGCAGTCTTGCAGTAGGAGTGACACAGAGCAGTCTTGCAGTAGGAGTGACACAGAGCAGTCTTGCAGTAGGAGTGACACAGAGTAGTCTTGCAGTAGAAGTGACACAAAGCAGTCTTGCAGTAGGAGTGACACAGAGCAGTCTTGCAGTAGGAGTGACACAAAGCAGTCTTGCAGTAGGAGTGACACAGAGCAGTCTTGCAGTAGGAGTGACACAGAGCAGTCTTGCAGTAGAAGTGACACATAGCAGTATTGCAGTAGGAGTGACACAGAGCAGTCTTGCAGGAGAAGTGACACAGAGCAGTCTTGCAGTAGGAGTGACACACAGCAGTCTTGCAGTAGGAGTGACACAGAGCAGTCTTGCAGTAGGAGTGACACACAGCAGTCTTGCAGTAGGAGTGACACACAGCAGTCTTGCAGTAGGAGTGACACAGAGCAGTCTTGCAGTAGGAGTGACACAGATCAGTCTTGCAGTAGGAGTGACACAGAGCAGTCTTGCAGTAGGAGTGACACAGAGCAGTCTTGCAGTAGGTATCAAACATTAAAATTAGCACCTACATTAATTAATCCAGTATCGTGTCAACTTTTAATATTCTTGCATATATTTGAATAAAGTGTGGAGTTTTATTTTTTTCTTCGTCATTCTATTACATGTATATAAAGTGGGTGGTCTGCCTCCACCACAAAAAAATCAACCGTCATAATTATATAACCTTGCATGTGTTGAAAAAGACGTAAAACACCATACAAACAACAAACTGCCTTCTTTTAAGTATTTCGCTAATAAAGAAAGGGATAGCACTGCCTTGCACACATGTAAACATAATGCTGAGGGTGCATGAAACTTTGGGACTAATTTAAACTCAACCGTCAATCACTAAACTCTTAGTGGACCTAGTTACATGCTCATTTACATGTGAGTTGAGTAGCTTGTGTTATTTACGTCTGCTTGAAATATAGCCAGGCAATTAAGTAATTATTCTTTCAATTACTAAAATATTACTAATAACATGTTTACTTACCCTGCCATACAGTTGCAGTGTGCTGCTAACACAACAGCATCTCTGTTCACAGCTACCCATTGAATATGTGGTTGGTCATTGGTTCTTTGGGAAGGTGTAACGGTGGCACATATGATAGTGGATCTTTCTGTGGTGAAATGTCGCACGGTTCTCACCCATCCAGAGGTGAATTGGTTTGTACCCTCCAATGTTTTTACAGTTTTTCATGACTTCTTTTGTGTGAACACCTGAAAATACAGTCATAGTTGTTAAGGACAGTTTTCAGTTAATACTACAACATGTGCTAACGATAGAGCGTCCGCCTTGCATGAAAGAAGTCGTAAGTGCAATCCCAGACCAGGTCATACCAAAGACGTCATTAAAATGGTACTAGTAGCTCCCGGGCTTTCATTCAGCCTATAAATAGGGTAGATTCAGGACAGGTCTGCCCTTTGTCAATTTTAGGTGACTGGGCGGGGTATCATATTGTGTGTTTACGGTGTGATATTCACGTGTGGCATCGCTATAAGTTTAGCATATAGCTTATTCTACAAATAGACAATGATTGCCAAAAGCCACGATGAACTCCATACACACATTGTTAAGTTAATGAGCTTGGTAAATCTAAATCCGTGGTTATCCTACCGTAATTAAAAAAGCTGCCAGGTGCAGCTGAACATCAAATAACAAACCGGTGGCGGTGTTTGATGGGAATGGGGGTATACAATCTATCAAGGAAATTTTCATAATACATTCTAATATATGTAATAATGATTTGGTAGCAAAGAATTAAAAAATCCCGAGAGTTTCCATGAATAAATAAGTAAATGGAGAATACTATATATTTTTTTTAATGATGGTGGGTGGGATTATTCCTTTACTGCTAGTACTCTCTCCATATTCATCTTAAAGCTCTCCAAATTCATCTTAAAGCTATTACAAAGTTCTACAACAGATAATAATGCAAAATGAAACTAAATAACTAACCTGATGTGTTTATTAGATAGTCGTAGACGTCTTGCCATTCTAAAAAATTTTGATAATGGACCTTTAGAAACGACACATACACAATATTGCTGTCTCGGTTTGACTGAGACTGTTCATGAACGGTAGTGAAATATGCTAGCTACCCTCTAGCCCCGGGTTGAGCAGAACTCAATATTCATAAAATCTATAGTACATAATGTTAACCATCCCGAAGATGGCATGCATATGGCGGTGGACATAGAGATTTTCATTCCCCATGTCCAGCGACATATGGTCTATATGCTCCGAAGTGCGAAATAACCAAATGGAATTTAGTTAGGAGCAGTGGTTATGAAGCCATTGTGTCGGGTTGTCTGTCCATTTCGTAGCAGCGGACTTGTAAGGACATTCAACACAGCCAGAAACTCCCAATTTTCCTGATAGCTACTCTTTGCTTCAGACAGGACACATTTCGACAACTTTACTTTTAAAATGTTCGCAAACACCTAGACTATCAAGTTTGTTCAAATGAAGTCCCCGGGGTCAGAAATGGCCTTGCCCCGGGGGTCCAAAGCTTGTATATTACGATTTTGTATGTTTTTTTCAGACATATATGAACAAACTTTAAAAAATCTTCTTCTCTGAAACCACAAAGCACAGAGCTCTCACGTAGCATCAGCTTATGGTCCTTTACTAAGTTTATTCAAATGGTGACCCTTTTGCGTGAAATTTGGCCCCGTCCCAGTGGGTCACAGTTTTACATAGACTTATATATAGGGAAAACATCTTCCCTGAAAATGCAAGAGCCTGATGTTTAATATTTTGCATTTACTATAAGATTTTGGTCCTTTACCAAGTTTGTTCAAATAGTGACCCTGTGGTCATATTTGGCCCCGCCCCGGGGGTCACAGTTTTACATAGACTTATATAGGAAAAAAATAAAATATCTTCTCTGAAACTGCAAGATCCAGAGGTTTAATATTTTGCATTTACTATAAGATTATGGTCCTTTACCAAGTGTGTTCAAATGCATGGTGATCCTAGGGTCACATTTGAACCCGTCCTGGGAGTCACCGTTTTACATAGACTTGTATAGGGGAAACAAATCTTCTTCTCTGGAACTGCATGAGCCAGAGGTTTATATTTTGCGTTTTCTATACTCTTGAGGTCCTTTACCAAGTTTGTTCAAATGATGAACCTGGTGTCACATTTGGCCCCGCCCCTGGAGTCACATGTTTTACATAGACTTGTATAGTGAAAAACGTCAAAAATCTTCTTCTCGGAAACCACAAGGCACACAGCTCCCATATATTACATGTAGACCTAGGGTCATATTTTGCCCTGCCCCAGGTGTTAAATTCTAGCACCTTCATTTTATATTTGATCTTTACCAAACTTCGTCAGCGTCTTTATATCAATGTTGTTAACACAACAGAGGCCACATTTCTTGTACAATATTAACCAGACTTGCACATATTGTATATGATCATAAGATTTCGTAGAAGTTCGATAATAGGCCAGTACTCAGATGATCGATTTAGGGCCATATTGGCTCTCTTGTTTAACTTGGTACCATGTTTTTTATTGGGATGGATTTTGTCCTCTTTTCTTAAAATATACAAGGGGAATTTTGTCCGGGCCGATTATGTCCTACACTCGTACATGCCAGATATCTACTTGTATATATTACCACGTCATTAACTCTACAGATGACACGTGTCTGGTGATTCTTTCCCCTATGAGTGTATTCGGCTGTGGTCATGTAACAGTTCATATTAAGCATATTATAATAACTATATAATTGTGTTTAATACAAATCTAGAACCATGCCTGTTATGTAACGTCCACTGTGCTGTATTGAACAATTTACACTAATTATTGAATGCACCACTTTAACTAGAAATTGTCCCTGCACATAACAGTAGGTTTAGATAATAACAGTGATTCAAATGGTGGCCATAATTTATGTGGAAGCTGTTTAGAAAGTAAAGTTGTAAACAACACAGTGCCAGACTATTTATTTTAAAACATGGGACAGCATATAGTGAACTGCTAAATATCTGCAGACGTATGATAGTTTATACAGTCATTTAGAGAGTAAAGCATTACTAAGACATAATATATACTGCAAAACAGGATACAATATAAAGTGTTAAAAATCCACAAATTTCGGACAGATAATACGTTTAAACACATTTAAATATACAATATACAGATGTATTCCAGAATTATTATAAAAAAAAAATTCGAACTATACCGAATACGCGGACACGTTAACTAATTTAAAATAATAAAAAAAGTTCAAATTCTGATAATTAAACAGACCGTATGTTGTCAACACAGTTTATATTAGTTAACAGACCGGAAGCTTGTGAACCATCACGAATTCCACTTTGTGTTTATTCCAGTTTTCCAGATAAGAAGAACGCTCTTGCAGTGACGCATGGCGTAACCGTTAATAACTGAGACTAGATGTTTGCATCTATGTTGCTCATGACCAGATCAGTCATGCCTGTCTCCCATACTGAGTATGTTATCTTGCATACACTCGCCTTTCACAAGGCCACCGCTACAGACTGTCTCGACCACCGGTTTCATACTAGTTCACAAGTCCACCGCCACTAAATGTATCGACCACCGCGTTCCTGCTCGTTCAAAAGGCCACCGCCAAAGACTGTCTCGACCACCGGGTTCCTACTAGTTCACAAGGCCACTGCCACTGAATGTTTCGAACACTGGGTTCCTGCTCTTTCACAAGGCCACGCCAGAAGCTGTCTCGACCACGGGATATTCCTGCTCGTTCACAAGGCCATCGCCACACATGGTCTCGACCATTGGGTTCCTGTTCGTCCTTAAGGCTACCATCACAGGCTGTCTCGAGCACCGCATTCCTGCTCTTTCACAATGTCACCGCCACATACTGTCTCAACCACCGGGCCACACAAGGCCACAAACCGTCTCGACCACCGGGCTCATTCCCGATCACAAGCCTGAAGGACACCGCCATAGACCACGGGGTTCCTGCTCGTTCACAAGGCCACCGCTACAAACTGTCTCGACTACCCGTTTCCTGCTCCTTCACAAGGCCACCGCCAGACTATCTCGACCACGGGTTTCCTGCTCGTTCACAAGGCCACTGCCACATACTGTCTCAACCACCGGGTTCCTGCTCGTTCACAAGGCCAACGCCAGACTGTCTCGACCACGGGGTTCCTGCTCGTTTACAAGGCAACCGCCAGACAGTCTCAACCACCGGGTTCCTGCTCGTTCACAATGCCACCGCCAGACTGTCTCAACTACCGGGTTCCTGCTCGTTCACAAGGCCACCGCCAGACTGTGTCGACCACGGGTTTCCTACTCGTTCACAAGGCCACTGCCACAGACTGTCTTGACCACCGGGTTCCTGCTCGTTCACAAGGCCACCACCAGACTGTCACGACCACGGGGTTCCTGCTCGTTCACAAGTTAATCGCCAGACTGTCTCAACCACCGGGTTTCTGCTCGTTCACAAGGCCACCGCCTGACTGTCTCCTGCTCATTCACAAGGCCACCGCCAGACTGTCTCTACCACGGGTTTCCTGCTCGTTCGCAGGGCCACAGCCACAGACTGTCTCGACCACGGGGTTCCTGCTCGTTCACAATGCCACCGCCACAGACTGTCTCGACCACCGGGTTCCTGCTCGTTCATAAGGCCACCGCAAGACTGTCCTGACCAAGGGGTTCCTGTTCGTTCACATGGCCACCGTCAGAGTCTGTCTCGACCACCGGGTTCCTGCTCGTTCATAAGGCCACCGCCAGACTGTCTCGACCACGGGGTTCCTGCTCGTTCACAAGACCACCGCCCAGACTGTCTTGACCACCGGGTTCCTGCTCGTTCATAAGGCCACCGCAAGACTGTCTCGACCACGGGGTTCTTGCTCGTTCATAAAGCCACCGCCAGACTGTCTCGACCACGGTGTTCCTGCTCGTTCATCTGGAGGGTAGTATGGTGGGACTTTGTGGGATCCAATGAACGTATTTACCAATCCCTTAATATACCATGGAATATCAAGTATTAACGGAGTCCATTTGGGTATAAAAACCAAGGAACTTTGTAGGGTCTGCCACGGTCCGATTTGTAGGATTTACCCTTGTAACTATTAACACTAATAATCAAAGAAATATATTTTATTTTCTGGAAAATATTGCAGAATAGTTTTAACCAAAACAATAACCATATAAATAATTAACTACATAAATAGCAGTTAATTTATTTTGAATATAAATAGACAATGTCAGTTGCTTTGAAAATACACTGATCACAATTCCTAATTACGTTTGTACCTTAACTAATCTTCTTATTTTAAATATATTTTTGAATAGTTGTGTGGTAAGTATTTTGTTTTGCCTATAGTTTGAAAAATATTTATTTATTGTTTAAATTGGTAAATCTTTAAAGAGTTTCCATTCTTATATATAACAACATGAAATGTGCTGATAAAACACATAATACGAATCAGTCTGCTTATAGATATAAACTTCTTCAGGCTGATAGGAAATACTATAAAACATAAACATGTGAGACCTTTATAGCAGATGTTCCGTCTATAATAAAATGAAACATGGACACTCCTAAATTACCCCCTTTTAATTGAATATCGGTTGCAATTTAAGTAACTAATTCAGTTTAAACATTAAGGATTTCAAAAATTTCCCTTTCAAAGGCATTTGAAGTGGTAATGCAAGTAAAACTAGATGTCACAATAATTTTAGGTGGCATGTTTTATAATTCGAGTCATCAAAAGCAGCACCAATTCAAAGTACTTAACAAAATCATCGGTACACATTTGTATATGGTTATAATTTATTTCCAAGAAACACAACCACTTGAAAGCTTTCAAATGTAATCAGAGCAGACGATTTAAACTCGCTATTCTGCAGTTCATCCGTTTAAGCGTGACACACCAATAAAACAGAACAAAACAGCTACGACTATGTTATTTTGCATTAATTACCGAAATTCGCAGATTGTATGAATATTTACACAGAACACAGAACATAGGTTACTTGTTCACGCGACGGAGTATAGTATACCGTTGTTGTATACCGATGTTTCAAGTTATTACAATTCATAAAACAACGGGAAACCCTTCACTACCCATTTTTTGTATAATCACTTCCTTTTTTTGTGTGGGCCTTTATAACCCATGCGCATTTCTTTAAGAGATGAAGACTTTTCTAATCGGTAGGGCATATTTAGGTACTTCAATGTTGCAGGAACGAAGAATAATGTATATCTGACCTGATCGCAGGGAGAAATTTAAAACAATGTGTTTATAAAATTCGGAAAAACGAAAGTGTAACAATAAGATTCTGGCCTTCGCTTTGCTACACACACATATACTCTAACACTATCTCTTCGTCTCTCTATCCTTCTACATTATCGTAACCAACAACAACACTATCGTTTTTCCGGTAAAACCTCACATGAAATGTTTAAACCAACCCTGCATTGTTATGTATTTATTTCGCACCTCAAAGGTATTGCAGTTTCTGCTAGGTGTAAGCTCGTGTTATTAACATCTTACCTTACTCCTGTTTATCTACAGGTCCAGATCACGTGATTTATTTAATTATTTGCTGCACACGCTTCTCATACAATGTATGCGCGGGTGTCGTTTTAGTTTGTATGACTCGATAAATCCTTTATTGCACACGATGCACTTGTATGGTGTCTCTCCTGTATGTGTGCGAATGTGTATTTTAAGATGGCTTAAGTGGGTAAATGCTTTACTGCAAACACTACACTTCAATTGTGTTTCGCTTTCATGTGTGATTTAAGATTGCCTGACTGAGTAAATCCTTTACTAGTACAATTTACGCCATTTTTAACATAAACAATCAAACCACTACCTCTGTTTACTATTCTATCCCTTCGAAATGGAACTTGAAAACCATCAATATAGAATGATTCAGTTTTATGGTCACTAGTAAATTTTGTCTCACTGATTCCAAGCACGTCAATTTCATTTAAAGGAGAAATTAACATTAATTTAATTTGGTCAATTTTTGTAGATAATCCCTGTATGTTAATGTGACCAATATTAAAACCCTTTTTATTTAGACATAGATCAGTTAAGTGTGCAACTTTTGGTAATTGTTTGTTTGTTTGACTTCTTTTTAGCACACTGTTATTGTTCTCATGTTCACACGTACATATGCAAGAATCACAATTTTCACATATCGTGTCCAAAATACTGAAACGATTTTCTGCGTGTCTGTGATAGTTGGCATCATTGCCGTGCCCCTATACAAAGTTCCAACATACGTCCTGTTTGTGACCTATGAGACCACATGCCCAACATTTGACTGGTTGCCGATGTCTGCATTCATCTGTGTTGTGTCTAGTTTCATTACAGTTTAAGCACTTTCTGGGTTGAAAATAACGCCTGTGCCTGTTTCTGGCATCTCTTGCATTTGCGAAGTTACCTGTTGGGCCAAATTGTTGAACTGGTTTTACGGCAAAAGTGCACTTGGGGAAGTCATGCACAATTTCAACTGTTTCATTTATAGTGGCTAGTACTCGCTTGGTTCCTGGTTTGGACGGGTTTGGACGGGTGAATGTGATCCCTTTCATTCAGGAAACGGGTTAATAATTTTCCTTTTTTATCGTGAAAGGAACGGTAGTTGTCAACATAGTCAGTTTTGTGATGAACTGACAAGCGCTCAATTATCATGTTTACTGCGTGAACGTCAACATCGCCTCTAGGTGCAAGTTTTGACAGAACTATTTTGCAGTTTTCATTTCCAGCCTTGATGAGGACAATAAGCTGGTCATACTGCTCTTCATATAGTTCAGTATCAGCGTTTCTTGAGAGGTCGTTACCTCCTATATACAGTACAACTGTATCAAATTGTTGCAGATCATATAGGTGTATGTCTGTTATAAGTGTTTTGATTGTTGCTCCCGATACAGAGTGCTTATGGACATTATGTTTTAGTCCCTTGGAATTGACACCATGCAGTATAGAGTCGCCCATTATCAAAATCTTCTTGTGGTTACTTGATTTCTGTGTATTGCGAACAGGTGACTTTTGCGCCGCAGGTGGTCTCTGTGGTGTATGCAAGGATGTGTCTGATAAAACAGAGTCTTCACTGATGGAGTGTCTCGGACTGATCACAACTTCAATCTTCTGCTGGGATGTAGCCTTTGATGGCTGGGAATTTTTTGGTGTCCTGTAAGGCAGTTTTCTGCATGCTGTGAGTGAGACAGCCGATCTGTTGGTTCAACCTGTGATCTGGTGCCCCTGCTGAGAGCAGCAGCATACGTTTGCTGCTGTTTTATGGTGTCCATTTCCTGACGTAGCATCTCAGTTTCTCCCTTCAAATCACTAATTGATTCATACATGGCATGAATTAATTCCTCATTTACTACTGTTGATGATGGCAATGTCACACTGGGGGTACTAGATCCATTTGGTGTTGCCATGGAGAGTTTGTCCTGAGTAGTTGTTAGATATTTCATCATTTAATTAATTATACAATGAAAAAGACAAAATATAACAGAAAGAGTGGTGAAGACAGGGTTACCGACTTGGAACGGTCAGTACGCAATAAGGCCTACAGGTAAGCTTGAATCGATTTTATGTGTTCACAATCCTCGCTATTATCCTGTCTTCAGTGCCCAAATAGACAAGACAGTGTAAACAAAACTACATCGCATCAAAAGGAAATCTCTAACAATAAAGTCCACATCCAGAGAAAATAACAAAAGAAACACTAAGATGTTGTTGTAAAGCTATATATAATACAAAATAAGAAACATCTTAGGATGTATCCAGAATTGTACTGAACAACCACAGCAGTTGCTGCCAAAGAGAAAACCAATCTAGGGTACGACCAGAAAACCCGAGGGACGAAAGCTCATGCACCAACCTCCCTTGGTCGGGGTTTCAGTAGGTGCAATTATAGAGTCCCAAGAGGTTGTCCAGTCATCGCACAAGGGAAAAGTGAAGCGTAGTTACTCACTGTTGAGGGGTCAATCACTAAACACGCAGTGCGTTGTAATCCTAAAGGGTCGTACCCTTTTCTGACGAACTTCCTGATTAATTTTGTAAAGTAGTCAGGAAATCCGCCAGATTCCTTTAACTTACGAAGTTTATAGACCACACCTTTATAAAATAAGGGTTGTGATATTCCCAGTCGCAGAAGAGTTTTAAGGTTGGTGTTGTACTTCTCCAGTAGGTTTTTTCTTTGCGGAGGTAGATGCGTAATTAGGATATGATTTTAATGAGATTGTGCAAACTCATGCTTGTGACGCATTCTTTCAAACAATCCTTTGCTCCATAGTCAATTTAAAAAGCCATGGTAATGGTAAAACACGCAATTTATCTTATGACATACTAACATGACATTGTAAAACACGGAATTTATCTTATGACATACTAACATGACATTGTAAAACACGGAATTTATCTAACATACTAACAGTGTCAGAAACAATACGTGTTCTCTAAACCAAAATATTTACATACATTACGTGGTCTCGCCTTAATTCCATTAAGTGATAGGAAAGTTCATAGTAGCAGGATTTTATAACGGATATTTCAACAATAAAACATGTTTAAAAAGATTTTGTGCTGAAAAAATGCGAAACCCTGTTTGAAATTACCTATTAAATGATTTAATCTTACAATATGCATTTTTTGAAAGCCGAAATTAAGATTTTATTTCATACCTCAGCCAACCCCGGCCGTTTTCGCTTCTAGGAGATGGGGTTGGATGGGGAATGAAAGTTAATACTCGGACCACGTAATGATTATTCATCTTTATGACAGTGTGTAGGCTATTTCGTCTGTCAACGCGTTCTTCATATCTGGAGTAAAATTTAAAGTAATTATTGTAAAAAGTTAAACGAGCGAAACTCTTTTAATATATTGAGCTTCGTACCAAGCGAAGCCCAGAACATTAAGTAAAACGTCATATTTAGGAATGCTTTGCAAAGCGAATCCAAAACAATGAGTCATTCCGTGCTTCAAATCAGGTGTTGACTTCAGGTGACCTTTTAAAAGGAAAGTTTCTGTTAAATAATAGAATAGAATTTACATAAAAAATAAGAGCGAAATTTATACCATCGCTTTTGTGCATGATGTCGTACCATAACTTAATAACTTAATAACTGAGTAAATATAAAACGTAACAAAATATTTCATCAATCTTCTTTGTAAACAAATGCTAATGCTGGAACTATAGCAGACGAATATGTCAATCTAATGGAAATTGTTTTCACCTAGGAGGACCTTTTGTGATTTTATGTCTTAGATGAGAGTAATTGTATGGGGGAATTATATTGTACCAAATGCCCCTCCCCACGCTTCCCACGAATCAGACAAGAATAATTGTAACCTATGCATGTCGTGATTGAAGTGTTGTACACCGGGTATATCATTGTTAATCACAGGAGTGTCTCTCAAGGGAAGCTCTAAATAACATATCATGTGTTGATGTGTTTAAAAAACATTCAAATTAAATTCCTGTTTTGAAATGCATATTAAGTATGACAATAAATAATGATTTCAAAAGGTTTGTCGAAATTAAAATTCTAGATAACACTTTAATTTGAAATGAAACATGCAGAAACAGATGCAGACAGAGCAGTTATTAAAACAAATATATGTAGAAATTTAATTCTAGATAAAGCTTTAATTGAAATAAAACATATATAATCAGATCCCGACTGATCACGTTCTTCAAAGTCATCACATAATATTATATCCAGCAAACATGTTCATACCTTTAGACTCAAAGAACAAGACAAAATAACCTAAATTGCTTCAAACACATCCATACCAACACAGACACATCCATACCAACACAAACTCATACACTTATGTGTTCTACCCTAAAACTGTTGTCCAATGGAATCTTCTACCCACGGCCATCACCTCGGCCAACACAATGTTTAATAAAACATTCTACCCATGGCAGAACCCTCGGACAACACAGTGGACAATGGAATCTTCTACAAACGGCAATCACATCGGCCAACACAGTGGACAATGGAATCTTCTACAAACGGCAATCACATCGGCCAACACAGTGGACAGTGGAATCTTCTACCCACGGCAATAACATCGGCCAACACAGTGGACAATGGAATCTTCTACAAACGGCAATCACATCGGCCAACACAGTGGACAATGGAATCTTCTACAAACGGCAATCACCTCGGCCAACACAGTGGACAATGGAATAGAATACCCACGGCAATCACCTCGGCCAATACAATATATAATGAATTCTTCTACCAACAGCAGTCACCTCGGTCAACACAGTGGACAATGGAATCTTCTACCCGCGGCAATCACATCGGCCAACACAGTGGACAATGGAATCTTCTACAAACGGCAATAACCTCGGCCAACACAGTGGACAATGGAATCGTCTACCTACGACAATCACATCGGCCAACACAGTGGACAATGGAATCTTCTACAAACGGCAATAACCTCGGCCAACACAGTGGACAATGGAATCTTCTACAAACGGCAATCACATCGGCCAACACAGTGGACAATGGAATCTTCTACAAACGGCAATCACCTCGGCCAACACAGTGGACAATGGAATAGTATACCCACGGCAATCACCTCTGCCAATACAACATATAATGAATTCTTCTACCAACAGCAGTGACCTCGTTCAACACAGTGGACAATGGAATCTTCTACCCACGGCAATCACATCGGCCAACACAGTGGACAATGGAATCTTCTACAAACGGCAATAACCTCGGCCAACACAGTGGACAATGGAATCTTCTACCTACGACAATCCCATCGGCTAACACAGTGGAGAATGGAATTTTCTACAAACGGCAATCAGATCGGCCAACATAGTGGACAATAGAATCTTCTACAAATGGCAATCACCTCGGCAATCACATCGGCCAACACAGTGGAGAATGGAATCTTCTACAAACGGCAATCACATCGGCCAACACAGTGGACAATGGAATAGTATACCTAGGGCAATCACCTCGGCCAACACAGTGGACAATGGAATCTTCTACCCACGGCAATCACATCGGTCAACACAGTGGACAATGGAATCTTCTACAAACGGCAATCACCTCGGCGAACACAGTGGACAATGGAATCTTATACCTACGGCCATCACATCGACCTACACAGTGGACAATGGAATCTTCTACAAACGGCAATCACCTCGGCCAACACTGTGGATAATGTAATCTTATACCCACGGCAACCACCTCGGCCAACACAGTGGACAATGGAATATTCTACAAACGGCAATCACCTCGGCCAACAGTGGACATTGCAATCTTCTACAAATGGCAATCACTTCTGCCAACACATTGGACAATGGAACCTTCTACTCACGACAATATGCACAAAGATTAAAAAACAAACACTGTAGTATAAATATTTATTTCGTAAGATATACAGCAAATGATATTTATTTCCCGGAGAACTGCTGTTAACCTGAAAGAAAAAACAGTCGAAGAAGAAAAAGAAGAAGAGCAAAAAGTTAATAAAAATAATCGTATCCACTTGCATATCCGCGCTGCGCTCTCTTGACTCCTGAAATATTTGTATATTATTTCCAGAACTGCCCAACATCTATTCCAGCAGCTGTGCTCCAATACTTTGTTTTCTATAATCGTTTTCACTAAAGTCCTTTTTTATATGATTTTCTTGTAAATGTGATATATCTTTATATTCATGCATAAGGCGTATAGCCGACAGGGGCGTAGCCAGAGCCTTTTGGAGAATACGCCCTGGTGGAGGGTGGGGAACATTTTGAAATTTGAGTGCAATTTCGGAGGTTTGTGGCTTCATTTGAGCGAGATTTTGGGGGCTTTCGCCTCCATTCATTAAGTGTGTTTTTAAAAATATTGCTCACCCGCTACCCACCTTCAATTTGTATTGCTGATTTTAAAAAATAAGCACTTTTATTTTTTCACATTCGATTTCTAGAGTACGCCCGGGCGTACAGGAGTATGCCTGGCTACGCCCCTGGGGCCCGATGACATGGTAGAAGCCAGAGGAACAACAGGACACACCATTATATGGTGTACGATCAGGATCAAAAGCACTTTTGTTCAGGTGCGTCTGTAAAATTGTATAGACGCACCTGAACAAGCGCTTTTGACCCTGATCGTACACCATACCATTAAGGGTAAGACGAGACAAGATTTAAGACAAACACCAAACGCTATTGGCTTTTGCGGATTTAGGTAGGCGTCTTCATAGGGGTCCAAAACTTGACCGGTCATCGCACAATGAAAGAGTAAAGCATAGTGGTGAACTGAAAATGGGGCAACCACTTAACATGCAGTGTGTTGCAAAATGATAGGGTCATGAACTATTTTGATAACCTTTTTAGCAATCATGAGAAAAATGGTCCAATAGAAACTACAGCAACAGCATCTTAAATGTATATCCGCAATACAAGCTAATATGCTAGATATAGTTGTCACGTGAACACCGGTGACGTAGTGAATGATACGTCAGAGTCTACATCATATGTGACGTATATGTATATGACGTATATGTATATATACAAATACGTCACATCCGATGGTTACTCTGACATATGTATTATACACTATGTAATACACACTATGCATCGTGTAATACCCGAGGATATACACAGCATACACAGCATATGTTAGTTATTGTGGTATAAATACAATAGAGCTTACGCTCGTGCATTATCTCCCCGTACACGTGCAAAACTCATGCTCTGTCATATACTTGTACATAGCTCTAATGGTTTTCCTTTGTTCTTGCTTATGATATAATTTACATAAACCTGAAGGTCTCAGCCAAAACCGTGCTATAACTGCCGGTATATTTCAGCCGTGCTATAGATGACAGATTCGGCAATTATACCATGGTCTACCCAATTTTACACGCGAGTAGTTGTAATGTTTACACACAACCTGTCAATCAAAATGTCAATTACCGGCATTGAATGGCTATGGTACAAAACAGTTATAGCATATTTTTCTCGTATGCGATTTATACAGAATTCTCGGGCCTGGGACCCTTGCATATTCTTAAAAAAGTATGCTATAAATATAAAAATAAAACTGCAATAATGAATGGTACACACGTCGTCGCAGTTATATTGATATGGAAGACCATTTAAACAAACCAATACATGTATGATATTAGCGAAAATGATTATCCAAAAACGAAATTGAAATATTAACTCACGGTGTCATCTGTCAATTAATTTATTTCGTGTTACTATAGCGCAGTAGCATCTTGTGCAGTGTGGCGGCAGTAAAACGTCTCCCCACGCTTGAAATTCATTCGATCTTTGGAGATCGCTGAGCCCGATATGTATATATTGATATCGATGGTACATTTTCAAATGTTTATGTTTTCTTACTTAAAATTTGATTCGGTGGTTCCACTTCTCCATCCGATAAAGGCTCTGGGTATTGTTTAACCACCCATAGGATATGTTGTCCGCTTTTTAATTTAGTCTTTTGACTGTTACTTGTGATGCCCAGGTTTCAAAACCGCTGCTCCCAACTAAATTCCATTTTGTTTATTTCGCTCTTCGGTGCATAGCATTTTGTTAGATACTGGGACCATACGCCGCTGGACATGGAATAATGACAGTTAAATAGCATGTCCACCGCCATCTGCATGCCATCTTCTGTACTATTGACTTGATGAATATTGAGTTCTGCTCAACCCGGGGCTAGTGGGCGTGAACGTTAGCAAGCATATTTCACTACCGTTCATGGCAGTTATGTCTCAATAAAACTGAGACTGCTATATTTTTTATACCACAATAGCCTAAATACACACTATGCATGGTGTAATATCCGAGGATATACACAGCATATGCTAGTTATTGTGGTATAAATACAATAGAGCATGAGTCTTGCACGTGTACGGACGATAATGCACTCGCTAACGCCCGTGCATTTTCTCCCCGTACACGTGCAAAACTCATGCTCTATCCTATACGTATTTATCTTGTTCGGTCGTTTCCAAAGGTCGACTCTTTCTTATTCCGTATGCAAATATGATGAGCCCGGGGATCAGTCGTTTATATTGGATTAAATTTACTTTATTTTAACTTTATTGTTTGTTTAATTTGCATTCACATTCTACAGACATATCAATCCTTTTCTTTAAACTTTCCGATATAATTATGAAATATTCACGAGTTTGTGTTAATATTAAATTTGCGAGCAAGCAGATAATTATGCTAGATAAACAGTGTGATATCATGGAGATATACATAATAATACAGCGATTTCTAGCTTTCTCAAATCTCACAATATCCCGCATGACAAAAGGTAAAACTGTAAATCCTCATTATTACATTTCTAAATAACTAACTGTGACGTTGTCATTACGTCATTCAAGTGATGGTGACGTCGACGTTCAATAAAGCGAATAATTCCGTTAAAATCATACATAAACATGATAAACTGATTTAAAATATAATAAATAGATTATTTAACTGTTGGTATCGATTATTGGGAAATCCTTCACTCGATGGTAGGCGTGTTTTGTTTGTTCACTCACTCTCATACGCTCGTTTGTGAAAATAACCAAACGCCTATCATCTCGTGAAGGATTTCCCTATAATCGATCTCAGCAGTTAAATAATCTCTATTTATTCAATATCTGTTCTTATAGTTGACATTAAAAAATAATAATACCATTACACACCGGATAATATCTATATAATAATGTAAAGTTATGTACCTTGACAGGACACGTCAACACTTCAAAAAGTGTAGCTGCTACATAATTCATTAAGGAGAGCACCTCTTGTCTTCAAACTGTAGATTGTCTTTGCCGAAATGAGCAGGCGATACAGATGTTTCGTGTCCTTTCTAGTTTACACTACACACTATAAAATCGGGTGATTATTAAAAACGCTTATTATTGCTTTACATTTCTTAGGCACGTTTTTCATCTGTAATTTAACTTGCAGTTGTTTTAATAGTATTTAAATAAAACTCTATGCACAGCGCTTTCCTCAAGCGTTCCATTAGTTTGATATAATTTGACATGTATTACGCATAACGCCCCATAACGTTTGTCTAGTCGGGAGTTGCAAACATGAACGACTTTGCTATTTACTTCAAACTTCTAGGATAACCACACAACAACAGACAGCTAGAAGTACAACTGCAACAGACATAGCTTCCAATATCTGCGACTAACAGATTTAGTCGGGAGTTACAAACATGAACGACTTTGCTATTTACTTCAATCTTCTAGGATAACCACACAACAACAGGCAGTTAGAAGTACAGCTGCAACAGACAAATCTTCCAATATCTGCAACTAAAACATTTAGTCGGGAGTTACAAACATGAACGACTTTGCTATTTACTTCAATCTTCTAGGATCAACACACAAAAACAGGCAGTTAGAAATACATCTGCAACAGACATAGCTTCCAATATCTGCAACTAACAGATCACCACACAACAACAGGCAGTTAGAAGTACAGCTGCAACAGACATAGCTTCCGATATCTGCAACTAACAGATCACCACACAACAACTGGCAGTTAGAGGTACAGCTGCAACAGACATAGCTTCCGATATATGAGACTAACAGGTCTAGTCGGGAGTTACAAACATGGACGACATTGCTATTTACTTCAATCTTCTAGGATCATCACACAACAACAGGCAGTTAGAAGTAAAGCTTCAACAGGCATACCTTCCGATATCTGCAACTTACAGATCACCACACAACAACAGGCAGTTATAGGCACAGCTGCAACCGATATAGCTTTCGATAGCTGAAACTTACAGATCACCACACAACAACAGGCAGTAAGAAGTACGGCTGCAACAGGCATACCTTCCAATAACTGCAACTAACAGATCACCACACAACAACAGGCAGTTAGAAGTACAGCTACAACAGACATAGATTCCAATATCTGCAACTAACAGTATCCTCGTATGCCCCTACACAATAATCTCCACCAGTTGGAATGTAAGACTGCCGATATGTTCATAACAATACGTAGCGCTACTATCTGTGAATACTGAAACATTGATCCATTGACAGCAGCAAACACAAACAAGAGAGAAAAGTAGCAGACTCGGTTGTAATAAGTCTGTTAATGAGAGGTAATTTAAGGTGAATAACCCCAAGCATCGGCTTAAGCGTTCTTCTACTTTAAAGCCAAACATTATGCGCTTAATTATCTCAGATACCAGTAATAACACTACCGATTTGTAGTCGGGGTAAAACGGCACTAAACAAAAGCTAGTGTAAATGTAAATACAATCGAATTGAATGTTGTTTAACGGCTCATCAACACAGTATAGGTTAGTTAGGGCCGCCCCAGAGAGAGGGAAAGGATACATAAGGATCCGGGAACCTTGCCCTACTCTTAATATCGAATAGATTCCTATGGTTCTCTAACGTGCTCGGAGGATAGACCGATACAACGGAGCGACCGGTTTACGTCCCCATCCGACGGACGATACTAAGACATACTGAGAAGGGCATAACTTTGAAGCAACGAACACAAACAGGAGAGAAAAGTATCATACTCGGTTTTATTGAGTTTGTTAATGAGAGATAATATAAGGTGCAACACCTCTAGCACAAATACGATGACAATGAGACATTGACTGAACCAGAATAAAGCGATATGCAATACAAATAATTTAACGAGGAGCGTCTATCGCCTTCGATTTCTTAACTTATGTACATGAGACTGTTCTATGTATGGTTCAGTCCAAATAAGTTATGTCCCTTGGTATACGCATGCTTGTTTCATAACTTGAAGGAAGGATTTAAGACTTTAACAACGTAGCTGTGTACACAGAAAATATATTTGAACTAGCCAGTAGGCTACTGAACGTTCCAACTTGGTAACCCTGTCTTCACCATTCTTTGTATTAGTATTGGCCTTTCCAACACAATTATATCACCACAACACCACACCACACCTCCACAACCTTACCACCAAACAACCAAATTACCAATCCACCACAACAACACTAAACCGCCACATCACCACACCACCTCACCACACCACCTCACCACCACTCCATCACACCACACCAACATACTACCACCACCACACCACCACACGACCACAACCACAAACCCCACCACCACACAACCTAATCACCATATCACCACACCCAAACACAAAGACACCACACAACCACCACCACCATGTCAACACCAACAAACCAACACAAACCTACCACAACCAACGCACTACCTCCAACACACACACCACCACAACATCAACCCTCACACCACAACCGAGACACAACCATCAATTCCATCAGCACAGTACCACGCCACAATTTACCATGACCAAACCACCGATACAAAAACACGCCACCACCGGCACAACACCTACACCAAACCATCAAACCTCCTCCAACACAACACAACTACCATACCGCCACCAACACACCACAACCAACACACAACCACCAACATAGTACCACCACCATTACCAGATAAACCACTAATACAAAATCACGCCACCAACGAAACACCACCAACACCATCACCACCACTTCAACATCAACAAAACTATCACCAATAACAACAACATGAAAAAACACCAAAAAACACCAAACCAACCCACCAAAACCAACACACCACCATCGCCGTACTATCACCCCTTCAACACCAACAACACAACCACACCATCACATCACCACCAGATCACCAGGTCACCACCACACCACCTCTTCGGCACTTACGACACTATTGATACAGATCACAGAAACGCCGGTACACTTTTATATCCGATTACTTCCCTTAGTCCATATGTTTCCAATAGCCCAAAGTAATTAGGTACACCTTTCAGCTTCAAGTTACTTCCCTTTGTCCATACATTCATAAGTCCTTACGTAATCCTGTACAATATACACTCAAGTGATATGAAAACGCAACACGGGAATTTCCGCTATATATTGTATATACTGCACACTTAATTGCACACAATATTCCAAAGAAATCCAAAGATGTTTTTTTAAAAAAAAGTTGCAGTTAACTAGAGAAAGGACACATCTGTGATGTTGTAGACGTTTTAATCACACTACACTTTGTAACAAGAACTTCATCAATGTTGTTCGAAAAATTGAGCTAGTTCAGTACTGTATTTAACGTAAATAGTTTGCAAAATTTTGCATCCTAAGTTTGCTCACATGATTTAGCCAAACGCGTACTCTGTGAATAATGAAACATTGCAGGAATACTATTTGCTGTATTATTTGTTGTTTTAGTATTTTTTCCAAAAGGAAAGGTCTTACGTAGCCATGTACCATTCGATTAAAAGCAGCATATTGTACATACAATATATAGCGGAAATTCCCGTGTTGCGTTTTCATATCACTTGAGTGTATTAGCCCTATTATGTATACGTTCCTTACCTGTTTTAAATATCATATTGTAGTCTATGTATTTGATATATGTAATAATATCTATCACTATTTTATTGCACATTAATTTCACCAGTGCGTGTGTGTCAGGTATGTGTGAACTGGTACCTTAAGTCGATTGCTTAAGCTTAAGGGTATAATTTTCCGGCATTACACAAATAGTCTGATGCCCTTTGTTACCGCAATTGATTCAAAGTCTGAAGACATTCCAATGTTTAATTGATCCAGAACGGAATTCACTAAGTACCTACCATTTTGATTACATGACGTCATCTTCTTGAGTACACCGAGTTAACCCCCTTGATCTCCAACTCGTCAACGGTCAATAACATGGAAACCGTTGGTAAAATGATTTGTTAAAATGTTCACACATTCTGACGTTTTACTAGATTGGTAACTGTCCTGTTTTAATGGGATGACAGTAGGGTAAGTGTGAGGTTTGGTGCACCCTAGAACCGGTTTAAATCCCCAGTGGCCTACTTTGACACTGACCGTTCCAAGGCGGTAGCCCTATTGTCAACTATTTTGTGTTTGTGATGTCGTTTGCATTTATGATTCCTTTTGCCTTCTTGTTTGTATGTTTTCGTGTTTGTTTCTGTGTTTTGTGGTTGACTGTCCTCCTTGAATGCTACTTTCCCTGTGAGATCATTTTATATTTCTTCAGATAGTTTAAATGATATACATATGAACATTGTTCAAATAGAAATCGACTGTAATATATATTGAAGAATCATACAACTCAATCGACGGATTTAGAATCCACCAATCGAGGGGTTTACAATCCACTCGATTTTTCCCATTTCAAAAAAAGTTAACCATGATATTAATACAGACAAACCATTTCTAAAGTTTTATCCTTCATATATACATAAAGACAAATAATTTAAAAACATGTTACCCATCATATATAAAGCGTTTGGTTATGTAGTTAGAGATATTTTTTGGTATAAATTGATCAAATTGGGTGTACGAGGTAAAATTATAGATATCATTAGGTCTATGTGTAAGTCTATTAAGTCTATTGTTAAATACAGAAATGATTTAAGCGAAGAGTTCACATGTTATTTAGAAGTGAGGCAACGAGAGTGTTTGTCACCTTTTTATTTGCAATGTATTTAAATGATATTGAAGAATATTTTACACAGAGAGGATATGATGTATTGTAGTAAATCTTTATACATGTATAGGAAACATTTGAGATGTGTGGCTTGAAAAGGTTCGTCCATATACATGCCATGGGTGACATGTTTTTAAAATGGTTTGTCTGAATACAAATGACTATATACATATGGCGGGTGACCTGTTTTGAAGTGGTTGGTATATATAATATTGATTGATAACAGGTTTTGAAGTGGTTGGACTACGTACATATGACGGGTGGCATATTTTGAAGTGGTTGATCTATATACATATGAAGGGTGACATGTTTTGAAGTGGTTGGTCTATATAATAACGAATATTCGACGCAGCCTCCTAAAATCTTCTTGAACTTCGAAGAACTTTTATGAATTGGCAAACCAGATAATTCTGTCGGTTTTTTAAATACATTTTGAGACAGCTTCGAGTTGTTTTTTATTATTGTAACGCTTTGTTATTAAATCTATAAACTCGTTGTCTACTTTCTGATTTAATACAATTGCTTCTCCTTGTTTAGCAATAAGTTTGTGATGACCAGTAAATATGGATACAAAAATCGAACAGGAAAAGTAGCATTCACGGACGACAGCCAACGCAAACACACACAGAAACAAAGAACAACTTTAAAGATGAACAACATTCCAAATTAGACATCACAAACACAAAAGGGTTGACAATAGGGCTACCTCCTTGGAACGGTCAGTGGCAAAAAAGGCCGATGGGAGTTTAAACCAGGTTCTAGGGTGCACCAAACCTTACACTTACCCTACTTCATCCCAATAAAACGGGACAGTGTAAATAAAGAAATCTCCTCCATGAACTATTTTCTAACACACAGGGCAGCACTAATAGGCAATATAAGTAAAACACAAAGATGCCCGTCTATATTTACATTACGTGGTCCCGCTTTAATTCCATTAAGCGATGGAAACGTTTTTATAAGAAGCATTTTATAACGGATATTTCGAAAATAAAACATGTTCAAAACATTTTTTATTGAAAATATCCGATAACCTGTTTAAGATTACCTATTAAATGTTTTAATTTTAAAATATGCAAACCTTTTCACCCGAATTAAGGTTTTATGTCATACCACAGCCAACCCCGTTTTCGCTTCTTGGGTTGGATGGGGTATGAAAGTTAATACTCGGACCACGTAATGAATACAAAAAAAAATAGCCTAGAAAGCCACAAAGAAGTTACTCTGTGACTTGGCAGAAGCCAGAGCAACAAGAGAACAAACCATTGAGGGCACGACATGACAAGATTGTTGACAAACTCAATCGTCACCGTCCTTTTGGGCTTTATGTAGACGTCATCATAGGGTCCACAGCCTGTCCGGTCATCGCACAATTAAAGAGGAAAGCATAGTGGCGAACTGTAAATGGGTCCACCACCAAGCATGCAGTGCGTTGCAAAATGATAGGGTTATAACCTCTTTTGGTAAACCGTTTTAAAACATGGTCATGACCAAGGATCTTACGAAGTACGTAAATCACGTTACCGTACAAGTCAGGTTGTGATAGTCGTTGTCGCAGAAGAGTTCTTAAATTACTTTTATATTTGGAAAGATCAGGGTTACGATAATAAAATTTGGGAAAGGTTTTACGCAGTTTATGATTACGGTAGCCCTGACAGGGTAGCTTTTTACTAATGAAAATATTACGAATATTAAAGTCCTCAACTCGAGTACTAGAAAAACGATTAACTTGAGACACCTTTCAGGTAAATCAATTTGTGACATACCATAGTGGCCATCTTTGCTGACTTTCTAAGATTTGTTTGTTGTCGTATTCCTTCGCCCGAATATACCGAATAGATTTCATTATTCGTAATCATTGCCCGAACTCTAATTTTGTACTTATTCAAAGCGCCTGCCTGTCTTCTTTCTAGATAATCTCTGTCCAGTTTATAGGATTCTTTTTGCAATGTTTTTGCAACTCCTCAAGAAGGTTTTCTGTAGCATATCCTCCTTTAACTAGCTCCGATGGTAATGTGGGGTGGTGGTGGTGGGTGGGGGGGGGGGGGGGGGGCGTGGTGGGGGGGGGGGGGTCCGTATACCTCCATCACAGATTTATTAAGACCAGCATCCAAATTGCCCTTAATTACTGTCTTGTGTTTTACATCTGATTTTGCATTATCAGATTCTCCGTAAAGTAACTGGGGCTACCCTTCATATTTGCGATACTCTTGTACTTCCTCGCCTATAGCTCCAGGAAGAATGGCTAATGCTGACTTATTTTCGGAAGGGTAGCTAACTGTTTAGTTAACTGTTCTGACTGATCTTTTATTTCACTAGTTACCGGTTTAAATATTTCTTTGTATAAATTACGACTAGCTCCTTTTTCTAGTCTTTTCTAAATAAAGAAATATAAAAAGATCGGACAGGGAAAGTAGCATTCAAGGAGGACAGTCAACCACAAAACACAGAAACTAACACGCAAACTGACAAACAAACAAGAAGGCAAAAGTAATAATAAAACTTTATTTTCATTTTCTTTAACAAGATTACTTGATGATTTCATTTTATCTGCTAATTCATTCCTCTTTAACAAAGACATATATATTATAAGGTTAGATAAAAAAAAGATAAGTTAAGATAAAATAAGTTAAGTTGAGTTTAGTAGTATTGGTTGCAAAATATGTATGATTTATTTTTTAGTTGTTTTCTTGGTTTCTTTCTTGGCAGGGGGTTTAACTGGTGCTTTGGCTAATTTGGCAATATTTGAAAAGGCTAGCGATCTTTGTTTTTCCGCGAATGCTATTCTAGCTCTAAGCTTTTTATTTTCTTCTTCCGTTCTTGTTTTGTTGGCTAGTTGCTTTCTCAAACCATTTAATTCTCCCTCTGTCGCAATTAGATAAAATTGGATGGCTGTCTTATTGGTTCCTTTTATGCTTCCAGGCTTTTTTTATGCTAGGTGTAAAAGGTTTTGGTGCTGCCTCTTTTGGTTATTGTACATCTTTGACTACTTTAACCAAACCATAATATCTGACTTGATTAGCTTTAAAACATTCTGCTTCTGTTCCTAATGTTTTTCCGAGTGGGATTGCTTTTATTCCGCAATAAACTTTAGACATTATACTAGTAGGTTAGATAATATTAATATTTTTAAAGTTTTATTATAATGGAAATTTCAAACTACGACATGAAGACAGAAAACTGTAATTTCAAGCAGATATGGAACTTTATACCAGACTGTTGTTTCTTATTAGATAATATTTTCGTCAGGTATGGTACCACCGTTTATAGACAAATTGTTGGTATCCCTATGGGGACGAACTGTGCACCACTTGTCGCAGATTTGTTTTTATTTTGCTATGAAAGGGGTTTCATGTTGAGTCTTTCAACAGATACCCAGGCAGATGCTATTGAAGCTTTTAATGACACCTCTCGGTATCTGGATGACATACTGAACATTGACAACCCTTTCTTTCCAACTATGATAATATTTATCCTAAAGAACTTCAGCTTAATAAAGGTAATATATCTGATAATAATGCTTCCTTTCTTGATTTAGTTCTCTCGACTGAAAATGGTGAAATAATTAGCAAAATCTATGACAAGAGAGATGATTTTAATTTTGACATTGTTAATTACCCCCACTTGGATGGGGATGTTCCCCGAGCAACTTCTTATGGGGTGTATGTGTCTCAACTTATTCGTTTTTCAAGAACTTGTACTCGAGTTGAGGACTTTAATATTCGTAATCTTTGTATAACTAAAAAGCTACTCAATCAGGGTTACCGTTACCGTAAACTTCGTAAAACCTTTGCAAAATTTTATTATCGTAACCCTGATCTTCTTTCCAAATATAAAAGTAATTTAAGGACTCTTCTGCGACAAGGACTATCACAACCTGACTTCTATGGTGATGTGATTTATAAACTTCGTAAGATTCTTGGTCATGATCACTTTCATACTATCTTTGTCTAATTTGTTAAAAAGTTTATCAAAAGAGGTTATGACCCTATCATTTTGCAACGTACTGCATGCTTGGTGGTGGACCCTTTTACAGTTCGCCACTATGCTTTCCTCTTTAATTGTACGATGACCGGACAGGCTGTGGACCCTATTATGTTTGTCTATGATATTTCTTGTCGTGCCCTTAATGGTTTATTCTCTTGTTGCTCTGGCTTGTGCCAAGTCATTGAGTACCTTCATTGTGGCTTTCTAGGCTATTACTTATATTGCCTATTGATGCTGCCTTGTTGGTTAGAGATTAGATCATGGCGGGGATTTCTTTATTTACACTGTCCTGTTTCAATGAGATGACAGTAGGGTAAGTGTGAGGTTTGGTGCACCCTAGAACCGGTTTAAACCCCCAGTGGCCTTTGTTGCCACTGACCGTTCCAAGGCAGTAGCCCTATTGTCAACCCTTTTGTGTTTGTGATGTCATTTTCATTTTTTCTATTACTTTTGCCTCCCCGTTTGTCTGTTTGCTTGTTTGTTTTTGTGTTTTGTGGTTGACTGTCGTCCTTGAATGCTGCTTTCCCTGTCCGATATTTTTATATTTCCTTAGAATGCTTATATGTGGTAATTCAGGATCTGGCAAGACAAACACATTAGTTCACATGTTATTAAAACATTTAGTTTACTATATGACACGATTTACTTGTTTGCTAAAAACTTGGAACAGTCAAAAATAGCTAAAAAGAATAAAATTGCAGACGGAGACATACTGGAATGCTCAAACGATCAAATTATCGCTGTAAATTATTTAGAATCTGATACTCAAAATATAGCTATTTTGATGAGTATGTTTGTGATCGCAACCAAAACGATATTATCAATTATTTTATCTAAGGCAGACATAACAATTGTTGCGTGTATTACTTGTCACAATTCTATTACAATACTCCCAAAGACATTCGTTTATACTGTTCTCATTATATTTTCTTCGCAACTCCAGTTAATCGTGAGCTGGGTTTGCTTTTTAATGAACAACGTGTCAGCAAAGATCAGTATAAAAAAACAACTGACAAACAGTATGATTTTCTGTATCTTGATCGTCCTAGGAAGTTAGTCAAAAGAAACTTCACAGGTAAAATTTAATATAATATATATTATAATGATCTTAGAAGCGGGGAAGCTAGTTCGGGCAATGTTAATATTACACATTTTGGTATTGTGCTGTCTGAGTATGTAAAACAGAAACAACTGGTAAATTATCTTCACAAGGGCAAACATCAGGAACATGTTTTAAGAAGTGATCTTAACATGGATAAAAATAGGATTATCAATGTTGGCAATCCAGCTGGTACAGATGACAGAGCAACAAAACAATTCACTTTTTAAAAATGAGCAAGATCATAGATGATATTAATATTGGAATACATCCAGAAATGATGAATAATTTAACAACAGGTGTAGATGACAGTAGAAGTCAAATACAAAAGTAATTACAGACAAACCGTGAGAAAACGATTGACATTCAAAACGGTATAAAAGATGAAATAAAACCTCTCGATGATACTTTAAAAGAGTTAGAAAAAAAAGAAGATGGATTGGAAGATAGCGATCTCTATACAACGTTAGGCGAAAAAAATACAAGTTGGTGTTGAAAGTATTAATGGGCGATTTAAAGAAATCAATGAACAAATAGTTGATAACAATGAACTTGAAGCTCCTATTGCTGATGCTACCAAACAAACTGCTTTTGCTACTGAATTATCTCAAATTAAAATTTTAAATGAGCAGATAAACACTAACGTTGACGATATCAACAAAGAGTTTGAAGACATTAAAAAGAAAAAGGTTGACGGCAAATCGCTGGAGACTACTTTGAACAAAATGGTTGACAATAATAAACTAGAGACTGATATTGCTGATGCTTCAAAACACATGAGAGCTGCTCAGGATGAAAGGAGCAAAGCTTTTGATAATGAAATAGCTTTTTTAAAAGAGCATAATCAAAAGTCGCCACACAGCACTTCTTGATATAATTAATGATTTGAATGTAAAAGTAGAAAAAGCAAGTCGGATTATGTTGTTCGAACAACAATAGGCGGAATAAGCATTATGTAAGATAGCGTTGGTTATGCATCGCACCCGACAAAAAAGCACTTAAAAGAACCACTCATAAGCTCTTTTTTAAACCGTTTACTTTTGTAACACATCCATTTATAAACACTGAACAATATTTTAGTTGTGGTACTACTAGGAGGGCTACCATTAAAAAATCTGGGCGCTATAAATTTGAAATAGACTTTACTTATACAGAAGGGAACGTATAAATTTTTTATTTAGGTGTTGTTGGCGGTCAGGAAAAATTTCTTATATCGAACAATATAGAAAATGACCAACGAATATTAAAAGAATTATTTGAATTAGATCTCAAAAAAAGCAACATACTTTATTTTGGATCAACCATAAAACGTGGCACTACCCAAGTTTTAAATTTTGAAAATATAGTTTTAAAATGTTTAATTAATTTTACCTACTAATATGTATGATGAAACAACAAATTGTATTATCATCAGAAAGGGCTATATTAATTAATAACTCTAACACACCGAGTAACTTTACAACCGTATTTACAGACCAATGATATTAGACAAGAACAAACGGTATGGAATTGGACTCGATAAGCTTAATTCTATGACTTACTGACCTCCTTGAATGCTACTTTCCCTGTCCGATCTTTTTATATTTCTTTACTCATGGCACACTATTAGCGAGGATTTTAATAACAAAGTGATAAGGTATCACAATGGAAACGATTAGAAAGATATTATTTTCCAAAATGGAAATTACAGTTATGCTGATATCGATTATTATAAAAAAGAAACATTGACTGTAAACGGTGATTTAACTACTGACACACCAGTTCCAATAAGAATTGAATTTGACTGATCGAGTTTCAAATGTTTAGTTACCATTCATAATAATTTCATACTTGATTTAAGAGAATCAAACTTTCACACCTTAATTGGGTTTCACCAAGATGCAGTTATTAGAGAAACTAAATTTGGGACAGTGGTACAAAACATAACAAATTCTATTGATACTTTATATATCCACTGTGATTTGATAATTAATTATATTGTTGATGGATCATAATTATGGAGATGATATTTATGAAATAAATACAGCTGGTCTTACGAGGTCATATCCTTTTAAAGATGAACCGATGAGAGTTGGGTACTGTGAAGTAAATAAATCGATCGTTAACAGTATTAATATTTACCTAACCGATTCTCTGGTAAAATTATTAATCTTAATGTAGACCACACATCATTCCGATTTGTCTTAAAGGAATTAATGTAATATAAGTTACTTATGTTTTATCCAACGTAAGTTATACATGACATGTTTAAAAAAGTTTACTATTACGGGAACCTACACTCAAGTAGTTAGATTAACCGGAGCTGGTATATTTGATGTTGTTTCAAAAGTTGGATCAAAAATAGTTTGTAAGTCTGTTAAAACAGCAGGCAAGAAAGCATTAGAAACTGCTGGAAAACAAAGATGAAGTAGGAAAAATGGCTGCTGCTGAATTTTAGTTTCAGTTATGAAACCTAAACATAAAGGCGAAATAATTGTAAAAGAACTTACAAAGGCTGATAGCAAATAAGATGCTGTGGCAAAATTGTAGCTGAAACTGAAGAAGATGTAAATGCAAAAATTAACAGATTGCTATCTGGAGGAGGAACTAAAAATATTCATCAAGAATTAAACGATTAATTAATTAAAAATAATCTAACTAATAGTATATAGATGTTTCGTAGCGATAAGTATAATACTAAATACGAACACGTACCTATTCAATTAGATAACTAGACCTGGAAATAATACTAGGCAAATGAAAAGTGGCTACCAATTTACATTAAATAACAGGTTCTTACTTTAATTGTTATAACGCATATTTTGAAATCAGTTTTCAAGTAAACGTGCTTGCTGATGGAGCTTCTTTCGCATACGCTGATAGAATTGCTTTAAAAAATAATGATGCAGCTACATTGATTGATCATTTGCAAGTAAAGCAAAACGGAAAAACAGTTTATGATGGAAATAATCTTCATAGATTTGTTAACGTTAAAAGTTTACTTGCAATGTCTAGCGATTATGCACTAACAACGGGAACAAATGAATACTTTTATTTGGACACCACGGCTGTGGCAGAATCGCGAGATGCTGTAGATGGTTATAATTCAGAGTTTGCAGATCGTCATGCTTTAATCATAACTAATAAAATAGTTAACTCTATAATTCCACTAAACAAATAGTCCTTCTTTGAAGGTTTGGCCAAATGCATGCCATCTTCAGGATGGTTAAAATTATGTACTATTGATTTTATGAATATTGAGTTCTGCTCAACCCGGGGCTAGAGGGCGTGAGCCGTAGCTAGCATATTTCACTACCGTTCATGAACAGTCTCAATCAAACCGAGACTGCAATATTTCGTATGTGTCTACTCTTATACTCATTTGGAAACAAACGTGCTGCCTCCTGGTCAAATTCAAATAAGCTTGCAACTGACGGCTGATGATGTGCTAATTTACAAATCTACTGGTGATGATGGTAGAATAATTATTAATACATTATCTTTTGGATACCTAAAATGATATTTAACTCAGATGGTTTAGCTAATGTTATGTCAAATCATATGACATCAACAAAGTGGACTTACCTCCAAGAAATGATTCAAGAAGGTGGAAGTCTAGACTAGCAGATCGGTATTTAGAATAACGGCTGGCGTTAAAAATGCCAAACATGTTTTTGTTTATTTGCAACGAACAAACAAAAATCCTTCCAAAACACAAAACCCCCATCTTTTAGATACTTTTAAAACAAATGCTGAAGTTGGAAACGGCTTGTACTATCCAGAAACGGAATACACTTACGAAAATATCACAAGAATATTCAGGGATGTTATTTTAAAGATATTTTCGGAATGATATATTTCGATTTAAGTTACAAAAGAAATGAAGTTAGCATTGATCCAAAACAACTAACCCTAAGATACAAACAAAGCGATACTCCAGGTGCGGACAGGTATATATTGATACTGTTGGAAATTAATTAGTTGTAGTCTGATCTAAAGCTTATCCTCCAGCAAACCGGCTGTAGTTTAATCTAACATAATATAAATGACTTACCAAAACTATTCGGTAAATTGAACAGATGGACAATAGAGAAGTTTAGCAAAAGCATATGAAATCAAAAGTGAATAAACCATAAGGTTAAAAAACAACCAACTAACTGGGGATTTTCCTTTGTTCTTGACAGCTACTCATATTAATAATATTATAAAGATAAATCCCGCGGACATGGCTTAACCCCCAATGGCCTACTTTGCCACTGACAGTTCCAAGGCGGTAGCCCTATTGTCAACACTTTTATGTTTGTGATGCCGTTTACATTTATTATTACTTTTGCCTTCTTGTTTGTCTGTTTGCGTGTTCGTTTCTGTGTTTTGTGGTTGACTGTCCTCCATGAATGTTACTTTCCCTGTCCGATCTTTTTATATTTCTTTAGACATAAATATATCAAAATCCCAAATGAGATCTCAGTCTAAAAATGGAGTTTTTTTGGGAGCATTAGTTGGTTTGTTGACTAAACCAATATTATCAACAGTTGCTAGACTCGCTCCAAAAGTATTAGCACCACTAGCAACAGGAGCACTTAGCGGTTTGGCAAGTACTGGAATCGGTAAACTATTCGGAAATGGAATGGTAACCATTCATAGTGATAAAAAGCAAGCACTACTTGAATCAAGTGTGCTAACACCGTCACAAAGGAAAAATATTAAAACGCCAAAACGTTGCTGCCCTATTAAACTAGCAAGGCAACAACAACAAGACGGCGGATTTCTTGGTCTGCTTGCGCGTTAGGAATTCCTTTAATTGGATATCTTATTAGTAGCTAGACGGGAAAAGGTTTGCAAGTTGGTTGAAAGGGGAAAGAATTGAGAGTAGGTAAAGGCATGAGAGTTGATCGTGGAAATGGTTTACAAGTAGACTCGCAAATTAGACCATATAGAATAACCATTCGTAAAAAAAGTTAATTTTCAAAAACGAGCCTATTTCTTACTTAGATATAATAAAGTGGGTTAAAAAGTTAGGTATACAAAACTTCAGGGGAGTGTTTAGCAAGAACAAATTACCGAAAAAACAAAATAAACAAGAATGTGGTATTATTAATCTTGATGATTAAATTGGATCTGGTACACACTGGACTTGTTACTGTAATGAGTATTATTTTGATCCATTTGCCAAAAGACAAACCAGCCGCCGAAATACGTTTTAACGTACATACCGAACATAAAATACAACAATATTCAGTATCAAGAAAAAACAAGTGTCCTATATGGGTATTTTTTGCTTGTTCTTTATTAAAGAGTTGCAAGAAGGAAACAGTGTGTACGATATTCTTTATAAAATACTAAAACCTAACAATCCAATAGAAAATGAAAACATCATAAAATTATATTTTATCTAATCATATGTTATATATGAAATACTGCGTTAAAGAAAATATGATGAAAAATGTCAATCCTCAGTATATTATTGCAAAAGAATTTTAAAAGCAACATGCTTTTCTTGCGGGGTTACTAAAACACAGTTTATTAAGAGTACACAAGGAGGAATAATTGATATTCATAAAGTTTTACTCCTTTTGTTGCCTATAAAGGGGTTAACACTTCCTGGTTATAAATATTGCGACCCGGGTAATACACTTGATAGCGGAGAGCCAGCAAATGAATTAGATGCTATTTGCAAAGAGCATGATAAATATTTTGATGAAAGTCCTAGTAATAAATCAATGTGCGATGAAAACATGCTGGCCGGTTTAAAAACGAGCAAATCCAAATCACTTGGAAAAAAATCGCTAAGAATTTGATACTCAAGCCTGTAAGTAGTATTAAATATAAACTTGGTCTTGGAGCATCAAAAAACAAGAAAAGGCGTAGAGATGGACTGATAAGTTAGCCAATGAACCTCATAAACCCGTATAAAGAAAGTTCACTCAACGCCGCGTGATTGTTAATGAAATTATAAAATATGGTCGGCTGATTTAGTTGATATGCAATCGTTTTCAAAGAATAATAAAGGTGTTAAATACCTGCTCACTGTTATTGATGGATTCAGTTAATTTGCTTGGGTTATGTCTGTTCCAAATAAAACTCGTATAGAAATTACTAAAGCTTTCCAAAAGATTATAAGTACAGGAAGACAATGCAAATTGCTCTGGGCTGACCAGGTGTGAAGTTTTATAACAAGACGTTAAAGCAATTTCTTGATGATGATAATATTAAAATGTATGACACCATATTTCACAGCAAACAATACAAATACATATTTAGACGGGCTACAGGCGATGGTTGATAAGTACAATCATATATAACATCGGAGTATTAAAATTACACCGGCTGAAGCAAGTGATGAGGAGAATAAAGGAAAAGTGTATTTCAACTTGTATGGAAAGATGAAAATTAACAAAGCTTTGCGAAATTTCCAAATAGTAGACAAGGTTAGAATTAGCAAATACAAAAGAACGTTTGAAAAAAAGTTTTACTCCAAATTGGACCGAAGACATTTTTGTTATTGATAAAATTCAAAACACAAATCCTGTGACGTACTAAATAAAAGATTTGAACAACCAAAACATTGATAAAAGCTTTTATGAATTGATTTATGAATTGGAAATTCATTAAAAAACTATCAAGAAATATTTAGAATTAAAAAGGTTATACGACGTGATTATAATCAAAGTACCGAAGGTACTGAGAGCATGGTGAACTATGATTTGTGCATCCATGTAATGGAAGGTTTCTTTCCAATCACGCATGACATGGACGGACTGAACATGTGTCAACTCTTCTTAATAATAATACATCATTGCATGTAATAATACATCAATGCATTGTTTCATGTATCTGGAAGTAAGGCGATTAAAACAAGATAAGGTAAGGTATATACAGGAATAAAGAAGGGAACAAAAGGAATGATTGGTTATAATGAAAATTAATCTCCGAAACGCTTCATCATATCTGAACCATATCTTCACAGGTGTTAAAATGTATAAAAAAAACAGCAGCTGTCATCACCTGTCAAAGTTTGAGTCATTAGAAATGAATATAGCCTCAAAAAGGTCCAGACAGCTAATTTTGCCAATTCAAGGGGAGGTAATTCATAGACCCTTTGACCAACATAGCTGAATTAAAATAGGAAACAATCTTGCATTTATATCGACCTACTATGCAAGTATGATTAAAATCAAATGAACACGAGTGTAGTCTGAAAGACAGTCATATCCCCCGCTGCACAAATATTTATAACATACTAATTTAAACATGGAATGTCACTGTATAGTGACAAATTCTCCCTGGTTTCCTTGTTCCAAAAAGTGTGACCTTCAACTAAAAGAACATATGTTTTACACACAACTTGTAGTAGAGACATACAGACTACACATATACAAAACATACCTTATAAATCTTTGTGCTCATTTGATTTTAATCTCACAACTCGGAGTATCCCTGGTCTCGGGATACCGTTGTTATTTATTATCACAACTCGGAATATCAGTGTTCTCGGGAACCGTTATAGTTCATTCTCACAACTCGGAGTACCACTGTTCTCGAGATACAGTTGTGATTTAATCTCACAACTCGGAGAGAACATGATGTTCATACACAATTATTTCGTTGTTATATTTTTTAACCATGTATGTGAACATGATGTGAAGTCGCGGGCCTTTTGGCCTAATAGGTAGCTACGCTACTGAGAATTTACAATCCATATCCCTAATTGTAATTTGTTCGTGGATTTTTTTTTAAAATCGGCAAATCGTTTGTTGACAATAATCACCAAAGTCACGGTAAATTCCGTTTACTATCTTAGGCCTAAACAAGAAAGTTTTTTGTCACCCAACTGAATCGCCGTTTTTACCCCAGACACAACAACTTTTTACCCCTTCATTTTTTTGTTGCTTTGTTTTGTTTTAAACATATTTGTGTTTTGACCTTAACAGAATATAATTCAATCAGTTTTGCATGTAATTTAAAAATTGTAATAAAAGGTAACATATTTGTGTTTAGAACTACTCTTGTTTGTTTAATGTATATCTCTCAATGCTACATTCATACGTTCCAGTCCCGCTTGTTCCACGTTTGCACATTGAAGAATGTTTGACAGCTACTCACTAACGCGCGGCAGGACTGTGGTTTTACGAGTTTGTTTCAAAACAGATGATATCTACCTCTAACTTTACCAAATTGACGCATAGATACAAGTCGTAAAAATCTTTTAAAAAATCCCCCCACTTTCCACACACACACACACACACAATTTGTTTTCCGACTTAAGTCTTAAAGGGGGTACATCAGGCTTTTTAGGGGGGTCTAGGTGTCCGATTTAAAATTGACAAATAATAATATTTTTTATTCTACATTACCAAAACATAATGAGCCTATAAAATCTTTTATTTGCAAAGAAATTCATTCTGCACAGTAATACGTGCTATCCTAGGTGACGCACAAGGGTTAATTTCAGCATATTACGTGCGATTCCACCCTAGCTATATGGTGTTCTGAAACTTTAGACATTAACAAAATGGTTCTAGCTTCACATTTTGATTGATAGTGTTTTATATAAAAAAAAATATAATTAGAATTAAAATCAGATTCGAACCCATCCCGCTCGCTTTATAATTTTCTGGGACTGCCGCTCTCCCGACTGAGCTAACAATCCTTCACTAATTCTGATGAACTATAATAAGACCTATTCTAAAACCGGAGTGTCCGAATGGACCCAACTCTAAAAATAGTCACTCGGGATCAAATGACGTCATATATACCCAGTCAGATCTTGCCGACACGATTGGCACAATTATTCAGGATTATTTTACTACCTAATCATTCATTTCAACATCATAGCAAGGGAGGTACAAACTTAAGAAAATTTCACAGCGTACTACAAAGTAAGCTAACAAGCTTATTCCGGAGAATGGGCAGCAACAACTTTTACAAAGGATAGTAGCTTATACCATAACCATTACTGACCAAACATATTAAATATTATATGAATACTATAAAGGCCATGTATATTTCTTAATAGGCAGGGACCCAAGCCTGAAAAAAACGAAAATGTTTACCCGGAAAGATATACTCCTGATTTTTTCAATATTGACAGCTGGGGGTCTTGTACATATGAAACCACTGTATGGACTTCTGGCATACTTTGCATTTCGTAACATCATCGCGATTTCTACGGTAACCCATTCGTACCAAGCCATTATATGAAAATCGATGAACAAACAGTCATAGGAAAATAAAGAAATTTGCACACGTCCTTTTAGGCAAATACAATTCCAGTATTTGAAACCTATATGTGTATATGACATATCTAACTACAGAATCAAGAACTCATTACGTTACACTTTACTAATTTTAACAATAGTTATGAACCTTTTATGAATTTTGTTCGGTCCTGTGCTAGGGATAATGCGATTTTTTGTGTTCGCAATAAATGCAGTAAATGGTTTCCGATTTCCACTAAATTTTGTATGGTGTTAGGCCTTACACCTACAAGGCCTTTGACAAGTTCAATACTGAGTAAAACTGACACTTGCTTTAAAGAGTTATTACCCTTGGTTATTGAAAGAATATGCATATTTTAGCTTGAGTACACACATTACTTTAGTAAACGGATTCCGATCTTCACATTATTTAGTACGAGACTTTATATGAATATGGACTTTGACAAGATGACAATGAGCAGAATTGACACCTGCCTTACAGAGTTATTGCCCTTGATTATTGCAAAAATATAAATTTTAGTTTTCGTACACAATACATTAAATGAATTGGTTTCGATTTTTACATTGTTTGACGCGTAATTTTATATCAGACGAATTTCAGACAGGTTAGACAAGTATCAAGTTATTGCTCTAAATTGTCGAAAAATTCGATAGTCTGATTGTTTCCTACTTTACTTTGAAATATCATCAATTTCTGTGTAATATTCTAATTGAACAATGAGGATATCGTCCTCTGACTAAGGTGCGTTGTTGTTTTCACGATGATTGTAATACATAGCATTTGATTTTCCATGCTTTTCTTGTGTAATATTATTAAGGTCTCGGTTTTGTTTGACAATGAGAACAATTGAGGAGTGCTTTACAAAGTTATCGCCCTTGATGTTTGCAAATATTTAAATTTTAATAGAGAGTACACAGCAATTCAGTAAACGAGTTCTGATTCTCAATAATATTTAGTTGAAGGGCTTTGGACAATTATACCATGTGGACTTGTCACGTAGTTGTTTTCGAAGCATTTATTTTCATACAAGATAATATTTTTACACATATGGAACTAGTTAGGTATGACACTACTGTTTATAGACAAATTGTTGAAATCAACATGAGAACGAAATGTGCACCTCTTGTTGCAGATTTCTTTTTTGTTTCGTTATGTTAGATGTTTCGTATTTAGTCTTTTACCAGATACGCGAAGGCAGATGTAATCGAAGCATTTTATTATACCTCTTTGTATATGGATGATATGTTGGACAATTACAACCCTTTCTTTTCTACTATGATTACTACATATGCTTTCTTTCCTAAAGAACTTCAACTCAAAAAAGCTAATATTTCTCATAGTTGCTATATCTTCTTTACTCGAATTACATCCCGCGATTGAAACTGAGAAATAATAAGCAAAGTCTATGGTAATAGACATCATTTCAATTTTGTTACTGTTAAGGGAACGACTAGAAATATTGAAGACAAACATCAAACGTTACTGTCTTTTCAGGATTTAGGTAGACGTCATCAAAGGTCCACAATCTTTCCGGCGATCACACAATCAAGTGGAAAGCAAAGCGGTGAACTGTAAATTGGTCAACCACTAAACATGCAGTGCGTTGCAAAATAATAAGGTGACATCCTCCTTTGATAAGCCTTTTAACAGTGATCATTACCCAATCTTTACCAAGATCACCATGTGACTCTGTCAACGTCTTAGAAAATAGTCTGTGATTACATCATAATTTGTCACATGACCATAGCTAAAATATCAAAATGGTTATCAGAAATCAACTCCGCGACCTGACACCACTTATGCTATGGGGTGGTGCTGAGTGGTAAACAATCGAACGGAACATCGCTTACTTTGGAAATTTTTGATGAATTTAGGTTAGAATTTTAATTTAAGGTAGGCTGTTTAGAGCTATGAAATTTTAGAAAGTGATGGTAAGAACAAAAGCTATACTGTAACCCTATGGAAAACACAATGGTGGAGTCCATTTTTGTAACCCTATGGAAAACACAATGGTGGAGTCCATTTTGATTGTTTTGACGTAGTGATATGCCAAAGAATACATTTTATTCCACCGCAGTATAATGCTTAGCAAACATTAGTGTTTTTTCACTAAAATAAATATTGAATAAGAGCAAAAGGCTTGTCGTTGAAAAGGTTTGCGTGATGTCGCTTATTGCATTTATTTTCAAGAAAGTAATAAAGATTAAAATATATTAATCCAAGAGTTAGCATAACCTTTAGCGCAATATTGTGTTACGTGATCTACAACGGCAGTAAGACAGGCCGTTATACCTTTGGAGATATTTGTAGTGGTGCAGACACTAGAAATAGGAAGAACGTGTGCTTTATTAGGCTGTTTTTGTAAATTAGGAATCCAGTACATAGTTGGAATTTTGTTTTGCTTTTCATCTACTCCAGCTTTAATAGTGCTTCATTAAGTCATTGAGTTTTATATCCGGACAAACCTTTGCAAAGTTTTATCATCATAACCCTGATTTATTGTTTAAAGGCATTGTCAGAACTCTTCTGCTACAAGGTCTGTCACAACGTGAATACTATGGTGACTATATGTACAGACTTTTTGAGATTATTGGTCATTCATACAATCTGTGTTAAACTTGTTAACATACATAACAAAATAGGTTATGGCCCTTTCATTCTGCAACGCACTGCATGTTTAGATATTGACCCATTTACAGTTCGCCACAATGCTTTACAATTAATGTTGCGATGATCCGACAGATTGTGGACCCTAAGATGACTTCTACTCGCAGGCATTTATTACGATATATAGTATAGAAAGCTAGAGAGAATATAGTTATAGTATATGTATAAAGTAGAGAGTCTTCTTCTTCTCTCTATCTCTATCCTTCTATACTATATATCGTAATGAATGCATGTGCTTCTACCTAAATAGGACAAGGGATGGTAACGCTTAATGTATGACTTCAATATGGTCTTATCGTCATCGATCTTTTGTTGTCCTGGCTCCTGACAAGTATTTGCTTCGTGGCTTTCCGGGCATTTTATATTCATATACACATGATCATTTTGTGTTATACTTATATTGCCTACTAATTGCTATTAAAACTGCCTAACTTTTAAGGGGATATAGCCTGGCTGGTCGCATTTTATTGGAATGAAACTAGGGTTGAAAGAACGAGGTTTGGTGCACTCTAGAACCTGGCTTAACCCCAGCGGCCTTTATGTCACTGACCATTCCAAGGAGGTACCAATATTGTCACTGACCATTCCAAGGAGGTGCCTATATTTCCAACCGTTTGAGTTTGCCATTTCGCATACTTTGCTCTTTTCTATCCTTGTGATTGGTGTTTGTTTGAAATACGTTTGTTTGGTTGACTGACTGTGTTCTGTGAATGTTAGATTTCGTTCTCGACTTCTATACCACAATTTGTTTCTGGATCACATTAAGTGATACTTATAGTTTTAAACTGTAAACATGACTCTATTACTACACTATTTAATATATTGGGTCTCATGGATCAATGCGACACAATCAGTAGAAAAGTATTCAAGTTCATGATGTGTTTTGAGAAACGTTGACAACTTTCTTAACCAAAAGTTGCCTGTTCAATCAATCAGAACCTAAAATTGAAACTCAAGGTCACAGAAACACCAATGTTGGTTGGACAGTTAATGATCATATGTGGCACAAGTACACATTTCAAATAAATCATTTAGATAGTATTCAAGATGTTTTGGAGAAACTCTGCCAGACGTCATACCCAAACACTGACGTCGCTCAATCGCCTTCCAACGAAACTAGTCAATAAAAAAACCGTTATTTTTCTGATAAATACAATCATCTGACTGTGATAAAATAGTGAACCAATTTTGAAATTTACAATTTGACAAGACAGTAATTGCAGTAACTACTATTCTATTTTCAAGGTAAATTAAAGTTCCATAACTGTATTAAGAAATCTAAAAGCAACCATCGAACGGATTCTAAATATCCGCCAGTATGTTAATGTTATTACGACTTCACACTAAACGATATGGTTTAAACCCTACACAATTAAAGATAGTTGTTTCAATAATCATATTTTCTAAGTAAATTAAGGGTCATTCCTCTATTCCAAAATGGCAAAACAATTTGATATATCATAATTATTATTAACATTTACTGGTATCCTCTTTGTATATAAAATTTCCACCCAAAATCTTGTTTAATTTTCAACAAAACTTGATTAAACATAAACTCAACACAAACATATATTTTCGTAGAAAATCAGGGGCCATAACTCTATTTAGAAAAGGCAAAGGTCCAGATTGATCGTAAGGAAGTGATGTCTGTTTGATATAAGGCTTCACAGCAATTTTAGTTAAAATCCAAAATAAGATAAAGAAGTTATTAAACCTTGCACCTAAGCTTTACCCAAAATGTGCGTTTTTGTTAAGTAGCTCAGGGGTCATAACTCTATTCTGAAAATGAGAAAATCGGCCTTGCTCGTAAGAAAGTGGCATCTTAACGATATAACGCTTAACAGTAAAGTTTGTTTTAACCGAAAACAATTTACAGAAGTTATTAACAACGTGCACGAAAGTTTTAGCCAAAAGGTGGATGCCCGTCCCTCCATCTGCCCGCCATCTTCAATCCTTAAACCGCTTGTAATTGCATAGACAGAATATAATCAGGCATGCTTATGTCTTATTTATGTACAAATAAAATCGTATCGCTAAAATATAAACTTGTACACATTTTTTCTATGAATATCAATATTTTCTTATCACTTACGGGCTTCCGTAGAAAATGCGTTGGTGTTACGAAATGCAAAGAATATCTTTAATCCATACAGTGGTTTCGTATATAGTACAGTTTCTGCTATTGATATGCAAAAAATCACGAGTATATCTTTCCTGGTAAACCAAAAGTGTTTTTTTCGCACGATACGAGAAGGAAGATATGCGTTTGATGGTGTTGCAAGAGAAATAAATTATAAAATGAACTAGTTACAAATCTCAATACACTATCCTAGGAGAACAATACAGCGTATGAATACATTTTCCAACACCTACACTATCAAATTTGTTCAAACGAAGTCCCCGAGGTAAAACATAACAGTGCCCTGGGGGTCCAGAGTTTGTATATTGAGATTTTGCATGTTTTTCATAGACTTATATAGGAAAAGAAACTTCAAAAAGTCTTCTTCTCTGAAACCACAAGACACAGAGCTTTCATATCTTACTTGTAACATCAGCTTCTGATCCGCTATTTAGTTTGATAAAATGGTGACCTTGGGGTCTAATTTGGCCCCGCCCCAGGGGTCACAGGTTTACATAGACTTATACAGGTAAACAAATTGTCTTCTCTGAAACTACAAGAGCCAGAGGTTTAATATTTTGCATTTACTATAAGATCATGGTTCTTTATCAAGTTTGTTCAAATGATGACCCTGGGATCACATTTGGCTCCGCCCCAGGGGACACCTGTTTTACATAACTGTTTTTTATAGGGAAAAACTTAAAAAATATTCTTCTCTGAAACTGCAAGAGCTATATTTTTAATATTTTGCATTTGCTATAAGCTTCTCTGAAACTGCAAGAGCCAGAGGTTTAATATTTTGCATTTGCTATAAGATTATTTTCCTCTACCAAGTTTATTCAAATGGTGACCCTGGTATCAAATAAAGCCCGCCCAGGGCTCAAAAAAAGTGTTTTAGGTCAGCAGGGTGGACCCAAAAAGGGGCATGATGGTCCTCCCTGCTATTCCGGTAAGAGCAACACTAAGTAACTGGAAATGATCAGCATTGTTATAAAGTGTATGGCTATTTGGGACGGACAAAAAAAGCAAATAACTCCATGTCCACCGCCGTATGCATGCCATCTTCGGGATGGTTAAAATTGTGTACTATTGATTTAGCTAGCATATTTCACTATCGCTCATGAACAGTCTCAATCAAACTGAGACTGCAATATTGCGTATGAGTCGTGCTCGACCGTTTCCAAAGGTCCATTATCATACTCGTTTTTATAGCACAGTGGCGTTGCTTGTGCAGTGTGGCGGCAGTAAAACGTCTCCCCGCGCTTGCAATCAGTACTGTTATTCATTCGATCTTTGGAGATCGCTGAGCCCGATACTTATATTTAGTTATCGGTGATACATTTTCAATTTCTTTTGTTTTCGTACTTAAGTTTTGATTCGGTGGTTCCACTACTCCGGCCGATTAAAGGCTCTGGGTATTGTTTAACAACTTATAGGATATGCTGTCTGCTTTTTAATTTAGTCTTTTGGCTGTTACTTGTGATACGCGGGCTTCATAACCGCTGCTCCCAACTGAATTCCATTATGTTTATTTCGCTCTTCGGGGCATTTAATTTTATTAGATACTGGGACCATACGCCGTACGACATGGGGAAGCAAATAACTCCATGTCCACCGCCGTATGCATGCCATCTTCGGGATGGTTAAAATTGTGTACTATTGATTTTATGAATATTGAGTTCTGCTCAACCCGGGGCTAGAGGGCGTGAGCGGTAGTTAGCATATTTCATTACCGCTCATGAACAGTCTCAATCAAACCGAGACTGCAATATTTCGGATGTGTCGTGCTCGGCCGTTTCCAAAGGTCCATTATTATACTCGTTTACAAAGACTTATATAGGAAAAATATTAAAACAACTTCTTCTCTGAAATTACAAGAGCCAGAGGTTTAATATTATGCATTTACTATAAGATTATGGTCCTTTACCAAGAGTGCTCAAATGGTAACCCTGGGGCTACATTTGGCCCCGCCCCAGTGGTCACATTTTTTTCATAGACTTGTATATGGAAACAATTAAAAAATCTTCTTCTCTGAAACTGCAAGAGTCAGAGGTTTAATATTTTGCATTGGCTATAAGCTTATGGTCCACTACCAAGCTTGTTCAAATGGTGATCACATATGGCCCTGCCACAGGGTTACATGTTTTACATAGACTTATATAGAGATAATCTTCAAAAACATCATCTTCCAAGAAACCACATGGATCCTTAGATGAATGATTTTCAAATTTGTTAAAATAAGTTAAACGTGACATCCAAGATGGCCACCATAGAAACATCTTTGAATTACTTCTTGTGCATGGGGAAGCTAGGGCCGTGGTTGCAGACCCCACTGGAGGTAAACCTTTTTTTAAATTTAATTCTTCATTTTTATTATTGTTTGGATGCGTTTTTTCTTTTGTTAATTTTTCTAAAGTTTGTATATAAAGATTTTTGCATGTTTTACATAGACTTATATAGGGAAAACTTAAACAAATCTTCATTTAAATTGTTAGCATGGAGTTGTGGGTTTACATTTCGGTTGATGGTGTTGTTGTATTTGCACTTGTAAAAAGGTATTGAAAGGAATTTAATGATGAAACCCCTTGATATAAGAGCCATTTTAGCTTGTAGAGTATCCACAGGCCATCTTGTTCTCTTGTTCTTTATTATTATTAATGATCGCTAACCCCCGGTCTATCAAGTTTTATCATTGCAAAGATCCTCAGGTGATCGATTCAGGCTCTCTTGTTATATTATATATACATGATCATCTATGTGTTTTACCTATATTGCCTATTAATACTGCCTTGTTTGTTAAAGATTATAACCTGGCGCGGACATCTTTATTTACACAGTCCGGTTTTTTGGGATGACACTAGGGAAGAGTGAAGTTTGGTGCACCCTCTAGTGGCCTTTTTGCCACTGACCGTTCTAAGGCGGTAGCCCTATGGTCAGGTCAATCCCTTTGTATATATGATGTTTTATCTTGCCTTTTATTCAACTGTATAGTTGATCTTCGTTTCTGTTTGTGTTTGTGGTTGACTGTCGTCCTTGAATGTCACGTCTCCAGTTCGATTTTTATATCTCCTTATACTTGGAAAAATAATATGTATGATATAAAATTATGTGAGACAATTATGTCTTACGGATTCAAACTTACATATAGTAATGTTTAAGTAAAACACAGAACGCTCAAATAACAAACTACGCGCATAACCTTGGGTCTTGGAACTTGGGATGTACAGAACGCTCAAATAACAAACTACGCATGCAGATCTGTAATTCTGATAGTACAGAACGCTCAAATAACAAACTACGCATGCAGCCCTGGAATTCGGATTGTACAGAACGCAAAAACAACAATCTACGTGTGCAGCCCTATAAATCGGACTGTACAGAACTCTCAAACAACAAACTAGGTGTACAGTCTTGGAGCTTGCAACTCGGATTGTACAGAACGCTTAAATTACGCGTGTAACCTTGGAACTTGTATCTCGGATTTCAATATTCTGCTTAGCACGTATGGGCGACTTGGCTTAAATCCTCATGATTTTAATTAATGCAAATGGTCAAAGCAACTTCTGGACAAGTACTTTCACTATTATTTTCTGTTATTCACAGGCGAAGATATTCTAAGAGACAGTCCTTGTACATCCTGTTATTGTGCAAACGATGGATACAAACTGGAAATACTGTGCGCAATGATGGCTTGTCGTGGATGTGGCCCTGGATACAAACACGTGCCAGACGAATCATGCTGTGGCAAATGTGAGGAAGACAGTTGCGTAGATAGTGACGGAAAGGAGTACAGCGTTGGTAAGTGTTACATTTTTGCCAAGTCATTGAGTATTTGATTTGTGGCTTTCAAGGTTGTTTTTTAATATAGTATATGCATATGAGCATTTATGTGTTATACTTATATTGCCTATTAATGTTAGAGAATACAAGCTGGCGAGGATATCTTTATTTATACTGTCCCGTTTTATTAGGGTGACAATAAGGTAAGATTGAAGTTTGGTGCACCCAAGAACCTCTTTTAAACTCCCTGCTTTTTTTTGCTACCGACTGTTCCTATTAGCCTTATTGTCAATATATATATAAAAATCGAACATGAAAAGCAACATTCAAGGACGACAGTCAACCACAAACACACATAGAAACAAAGAACAAATTTAAAAATGAATAAAATGCCAAATAAGACATCACAAACACAAAAGGGTTCACAATAGGGATACCGCCTTGGAACGGTCAGTGGCAAAAAAGGCCGCTGGGGGTTTAAACCAGGTTCTAGGTGCACCAAACATTACACTTACACTACTGTCAACCCAATAAAACGGGACAGCGTAAATAAAACTATATATAAACTAAGAAAATGATACTCTCTTGACTTCTTCTAAAATAATGTCTGTTAATGTGTTAGAAAAGAAATGCGAGAAGGAAAGATGTATTAATAGATACATTGTGTTCACACACAGCAGAATCGTTAATCCGTAACATGCCGGCTATTTTCTCTGTACTGACTACTAATGTGGTATAAAGGGAGTAACACATACTATAACATTAAACTGACAAGAAGGGGTTATAGTTCGAAGGTAAATACATGCATAGAATGTTGATATGGGGATAGCTTTAAAGTATGCTGACCCTAGTACTACTACCGTACAGTAGTGAGATATATTGCGTTAGAGTGCTGTGATTTAAATAGGACTATATTTCTCATTTGTATAAATAATAGCAACACACTTATAACCAAACCCCCTATAACCGATCACCTCTTAAGAGCCGTGCATTTTAAATGTGTAACTGACATCTAATGTATGTTTAAAGTTTCTAAGCAGTTTGTTCCTTCTTGTCAATTGGATATATTTGAATTACATAACCTAAGGTCACACAATTTACGATCTCATTGTGGTATTTAACTTACGATTCCTAAGCCAAATAAGAATTTTTTTAAAGGAAGTATGTCTTACTCTGGACCAGTAATTTGGAAAGAAATCAAAAGCGTCTAAGATCTTTCACGTCAGTTATATCTGTTTCAAACAATTTCATAAAGTGGATAAAAAGGACTATATAATTGAAATTGGTTTCGTTAAAGTTGTTATTGAATTATAATATAGATTTTTATTTTTGTGAACAAGTTTGTTTTCATTGTCAATGCCGTTGTGTTGCTATAAACTTGTATAAATGCTTTTGTGTACTATGTTGCTTTGTAAAGAGGGCCTCAGGGAAGATTAGTATTTTATTAACTAGGCTATCCTCTTAAAATAAAGTCTTCAATTCAATTCAATTCAACAGGTGATGAAATACCGACTAAAGATCCTTGTGAGACGTGTTATTGTGATGCAGACAACGATAGACTGACACAGGTTTGCATGATGCAAGCATGTATGCCATTCTGCGAGTTCGGGTACCTTCACATTGAAGATGGATCATGTTGCGGGACTTGCTTAGAGGAACCAACATCACGGCACGTTGTACCGATTCCTACTGTTACATATTCCTTTTACATCTGCGACTATATAACATGCCCAAAGCTTGAATGTAAGGCTTGTAGAGTTTATATGGTAGGTAATGTAATGAAAGCAGATATAGTTACCATGCTTTGCCTTACGGCCAGGTATATCTATATAATATATATACAAAACAAAATAAGTTTAGCACATACAATGCATGCCAATTCCAAAGACGATATACGAAGCCGTGTGTGTTCGTGATTATGATAAAGTGACATAGACAATTAATAATGCTTCAAAAAAGGCAAACAAAGTCTTTGATACCAATAAAGCATATATATATGATTTTATAGGTATCGAAAATCATGCTAATGTCAAGGGAGTTAATTTTAAAATTACGAAATTGGAACGTTTTTGCTTGAGAATCTGTGCACACGTTTTTAGCTTTTTTAAACAATGACAGAATGGACAATTATTGTCAATGTTAAATATTACATTTGTTCAAGTCAATACGTTTGAATGACGAAATAAGCTACTACAAATCAGTAGTGTTATTAGTTACTGGTCCTTTGGGTCCATCAAGCCCAATCTTTGTGGCTTTAAAGTAGAATATCGCTTTGGCTTTAAAATAGAATATCGCTTAAGCCGGTGCTAGGACGCAAGAAAGGTGTGCTGTACACTGTATTACCTCTCATGAACAGACTGAATAAAACCGAGTATGATACTTTAATATTTTGTTTGTGTTTGTAGCTTCCGAGCGATACCCTTTTCAGTATGTATTATTATATGGGAGGAAATTCCTATATTTCGCATAGAAAAACATTTTGTTGTTGATTTTCACATCCATTTTAGCATGGCTAAATGCTTCAAACAATTATATCAATTTTCATTTGTTTAATCTATGTCCTTAAAAGCCGTCCTAAACGTGTTTTGCTCATTATGTATTTAAACTGGGGTTGACTCTCGTCCTTGATGTTACTTTTGCTGTTCGTATTTTATATCTACTTATTAAAAAGAGGAGAAAATTCACGATTGTATTCGTCAATACAAATATTGTTAGCTTCAGTGCACCACTACGGTGTATCTGTGAGAATCATAGCTAATTTGGGATTTATACTTCTACCATCGAGCTATGAGTCGTCGCTTCCTTTATTAAGTATGAGCTACGACTCCAGGTCGCATTACTTCGACGAAGTGTCTGAAGATCTTGCTCAATGGCTACCTAAACAACCACCATACTTCAGTAACATAAATCTTTATTACCACAGTTCATGTATAAACATTCACCAACAATAAGGATATCACGCCGATCAACTTGTGGTTGTTCGTTGTAACGATTACTTATATTTAGTTATTTTCTTGTACCCAGTGTTTTCCTGTCGAATTATTTCGCAGGAAACAAGGTTGCCGTATAAAAAACTTAACTCCTCCCACCTCCGGTCTGATTCTCTGAGCCACTAGCTTCGTCCGGCGCAATTAAAGATGGGTGGAGCTAGATTCAGTATGAAGCCGACTCATTTTCTACAAGATATTTCGAGAAGAAACACTGGGTGCAAAAGAAATGACGAAACATAGGTAGATATAAATATACATTTCCGTGATGAATGTGTATCGAATGTGGTCAGCAGTTACTTTTGATTTTTTCAAAACTACCTCTAGGAATTAATACAGAAATGATAATCTAGATTAACAAACATGTAAAAAGCATTTCCGTTAAACGCGAGTGTTTCAAAAAATCAAGATTACCGTGTAATCTATTCTGCTCTATTTTCAGTCCGATGAAGAATGCTGCGGAGAATGTAAATGTAAATTAAACAAGAAGAAGTACGTCAACCCAGGTAGATATGTTTATGACTCCCTCTATGGTGTAGAATTATTAATCCCTCTGGCTAAATATGTATATACTTACTTGTATATGATTTATTATCTCCCACCCCATCCCCGCAATTCGTTGACAATAGGCAATTGTGGGCAAGGAATTGGCTTGATTTGATTGTTCGAGATTTCCGTGTGGTGTGGTGTACTTTTATTTACACTGTCTTGACAATTTGGATTCTGATGAAAGGTTAAAATCGATTTAAGATAACAAGTGGACCATATATTGCCTACTGACAGTTCCAAGTCGGTAAACCTGTCTTCATTACTATTTGTGTTGTGTTGTGACGTTTTCACTGTATATTTCAATTGCTCTGTGTCGTGGTGTAGTGCGGACCTACGGTGCCATTGCGTTTGGGTCCTGTGTTTTTGTATAGGACCATTTTTTTCATTAGATCTAAATACCTCTGCCCAGCGTGGGTTCGCTCCCTAGTGGAGGTATGCCTGATTGGAAACTTCATCCGTTATCTAATCTCTCCCTGAGGTTGCCCTACCTATATACCTAATATGACGAAAATCCATTTCATATCATACTTACCAAACACACGTGTTTTAAATATGTATGGCACGTAATTGGGGATTATCGAACATATCAATCAACTAAAATATTAAAATAAGACATAATAATAATGTGTCATATAGGTCTGTAAATTAATCAAGAAGCAACAATCATACTTATTTATCAACGTTGTTCAAAAGTCCGTATGTAACCTGATTGAGGAGCGAACAGGTGCATATCGATAATAAGTCAGAAAAAGTAAAGTGCACGATAAGTTAGTTGAACCATAGAATCAAAATCAAAAGTAAATTAATAAACATGTTTCATTAATTCTGATACGTGTATTAATGTACAATCAAAGCTGTATAAAGATACCACTAACGAGAAGAGCTAACGCCGTCTCGTAAGACAGATTTATATACGCGTGTATTTAAATTGGAGACTGTTTTGTTTTGTATGGTGTTTTACGTCATTTTCAACACATGCAAGGTTATATATGACGGTCGGTTTTTTGTGGTGGAGGCAGACCATCCACATTTCTTGAGTAGATCCAGTACTGTACACCTTCCGCCATCTGTTAGAATCGACACTTCCTCACAGTCGAGCTCCCAGTGGGATTTGAGCCCTCAGCGGTGAGAGGCGAAGGTTAATGGAAACTAAAATGAAATGGTGGCCTCATAAAGCAGGTGATCTTTTAAAAGAAGTGATCTGTTGAGCAGATTTGAATGTAATTTCAGGTCCATTTGGAGATATCTGCGATGGATGCGTTTGTAAGAACGGTGTAATAACATGTACACCTGTGGAAGCAACGTGTCCGGAGAACAACGTGGAGTGTGTGGATCCAATCAGGGGAGAGGACTGCTGCTACCATTGTCCAAACGGAAAGTAATACTGCCTGCAGCGTGTGGATCCAGTCAGGGGAGACGACTGCTACTACCATTGTCCAAACGGTAAGTATTACTGCCTGGAGCGTGTGGATCCAGTCAGGGGAGACGACTGCTGCTACCATTGTCCAAACGGTATGTAATGCAAATGAATATGGATTAAAAAATCGAACAGGAAAAGTAGCATTCAAAGACGACAGTCAACCACAAACACACACAGAAACAAAGAACAACATTACAAAAGAATACAACATTACAAATGAATAAAAGGTCAAATACGACATCAAAAACACAAAAATAGGGTTGACAATAGGGTTACCGCCTTGGAACGGTCAGTGGCAAAAAAGGCCGCTGGGGGTTTAAACCAGGTTCTACGGTGCACCAAACCTCAAACTTATCCTATTGTCATCCCAATTAAACGGGACAGTGTAAATAAAGAAATCCCCGTTATGAAATATTCTCTAACCAACAAGGCAGCATTAATAGGCAATATAAGTAAAACACAAGATGCTCGTATATATATAATTACAAAAAAAAAGAGTCTAAAAAGACACAATGAAAGTACATCATGACTTGGCAGAAGCCAGAGCAACAAGACAATAAAGCATTGAGGGCACGACAAGACAAGACCGCAGACAAGCGTTAAACGCCGAAGTATGTGGATCCAGTCAGAAGAGACGACCGCTGCTACCATTGTCCATACGGTATGTAAATACATCTCGGAGTGTTTTGATTTATTCAGGGTAGACGGCTACTGCTACCATTGTCCAAACGGTATGTAAATACATATCGGGATGTTTGGATTCATTCTGGGGAGACGACTACTGCTACCACTGTCCAAACGGTATGTAAGTACATCTCGGGGTGTTTGGATTCATTCAGGGGAGACGACTGTTGCTACCATTGTCCAAACGGTAAATAAAACATCTTGAGACTGCTGCTTTTATTGTACAAACAGTAAGTAATAAACCTCGAGTGTGTGGATCCAGTCAGGGGAGACGACTGCTGCTTACATTGTCTAAACGGTAAGTAATACAACTGGATTGTGCTAATCGAGCTAGGGGAGATGTTGTCCAAACGGTAAGTAATCCAACTGGAGTGTGTGGATCCAGTCAAAGGAGAAGACTGCTGTTGTCCAAAAGTTGTTCAAATACAACTTGATACCTCATTTCTCATAACATTCTCATTTCAAATAAATAAAAAGCAGGACACTAGCATTTGCGCCTACTTATATTTGCTATGGATAATGCGGTACTAGTATATCAGTGTGCGTTGAAGCTATCGTTTATAAGTCTGTGTCTGTCACCATAGATAGGCGTCTCGAAGTAGTTCGTCTGCAGGTTGTCTGTCATTGTTTGGTGGCAAATATTGACTCCCTTTGTATTATTCTGCTTTGCGTAGGTGCATCCCTTAGATCCCATATTTCGAAAGTGTGAATATAATTACCTCCCTTCAGTAGTTACTGACTTCAAAGTTTCTTAGTGATCAGGCACCTTTTCATTTTTAATGTCTTCATGCATATATCGTGTAGTTGTTGAATAATTACGTTTGATTTGTTCGTCTCCAAAATACAATAGGCTGGAAATAAATATTTAAATCGATTTACTATTTGCTTAATACCAGTAAACGTTAACACAGATCTTGATGTCCTATTGTTCATTCCAGGTAAGACATGTTTCCAGGCTGAGGACAAGAAGATGTCAATAATTAAATACGGCGAGTACAAAACCATCAAGAGAAATGTATGCACGTGCTTAGGAGATCCCTGGTACCCGTCAAATTCTGCGCCTCGAAGAAGGTCAATTCAAAACAGTTGAAGTCATATTCAAATATTTTGGCTCCGTATATGATACCAATCTGAATGTTTTTGTTCCAATGGAAAAAACAACAGCATACATCATGTACATAACATAAAACTATATTGGACTTGTTATCATTCTTATCCATTTCATCTAAAATAAGTTTTTTATTGGGCTGGCGCGGTCAAGTGGATAGCGTGGTAGACATGAAACCCAGGTCCAAGTCCCACCAGAGCCATTGATTTTTTTCTTTTAAGTTTGTTTTAAATTGGCCTAACGTATACTCCTCAGACTAATTAAGGGCCACAATCAGTAATAATTACTTAATGTTAATAATATGGATTTCATATTCATATAAAAAGTTAATAAATGTGTGTAACGTAAGAATACAAATACACCTTAACATTGTAAAAGGACAGTAAATCGTTCAATAACAGCAATTTAAAAATTGACACAAATTAAAATATGGTCCCTAACTTAGTTTGAGGAGTATACATTCATTTTCTGGAATCTGAAAAATATATAGCACACGCCATATTAATATTATATATAGCACACGCCATATTAATATTATATATAGCACACGCCATATTAATATTATATATAACACACGCCAACAATGTTGAGCCTAGTGTAAACATATCGAAGATTAATTCATTCCACTTTCATGTGCTCATAACGCTATAATATGGTACTATTAAAACCGTTTTTCGTTTGATTTTTAAAAAGAAAATATAAAAGCACCATATAATGTATGCGGAATATACTTACACAGTATTCATTCATCAAAATAATATAAATAAATTATATGAATGATTTAAACCAACACAAATTAAATAGAGAATATCTAACAAATACGTACCGTAATACACGTATATATACTGTGATTCATGCAACAGTTACACATACAAATACGTACCATAATACACTTATATATACTATGATTGATGCTACAGTTACACATACAAATACAAACCATAATACACGTATATATATATACTATGAATCATGCTACAGTTGCACTTACAAATACGTACCATAATACACGTATATATACTATGATTCATTCTGCAGTTATACATACAAATACGTACCATAATACACGTATAAATATATACTATGATTCATGCTACAGTTGCAGTTACAAATACGTACCATAATACACGTATATTTACTAGGATTGATGCTACAGTTTCACATACAAATACGTACCGTAATACAGTTATGTATATACTATGATTGATGCTACAGTTACACATGCAAATACGTAGCATAATACAGGTATATATACTATGACTGATGCTACAGTTTCACAAATAAATTCTTATCGTAATACACGCATATATATACTATAATTGATGCTACAGTAACACATACAATTACGTACCATAATACACGTATATATATATACTATGATTCATGCTACTGTTGCACTTACAAATACGTACCATAATTCACGTATATATACTATGATTGATGCTACAGTTTCACATACAAATACGTACCGTAATACACGTATGTATATACTATGATTGATGCTACAGTTACACATGGAAATACGTAGCATAATACACGTATATATACTATGATTCATGCTACAGTTGCACTTACAAATACGTACCGTAATACACGTATATATATACTGTGATTGATGCTAAAGTTACACATACAAATACGTAATACACGTATATGTACTATGATTGATGCTACAGTTATACATACAAATACATACCGTAATACACGTATATATATATATATATATATATAGGGAGAAATATTTGTGAACTACCACGGACAGACAACCTTCGGACGAAGGGCAGGGCTCCTAGTTATGACGAGATACACAGAAATCAAGCGTATGCATTCACTCCTTAAAAAAGGTAGCTGCAACACACGTTGTTGAACTGTACCTCTACATCATAACACACTCGTCTGGAGGCACAATCAACATATAGACGCATACATACATACAATTATAGCTCATATGACTGTGACATATTTAAGCATTCAAGCACACACACCTATATTGAGACAGTGACAATGAAAGGTGTCGGATCTTGGGGATACTGTGAATTCAGTAAATATAATAAAGGGAGAGAATTTGAACTCACTACGGCAACTTACGAAATTGGGATCTCGTAAGAGATTCAGGTTCACAAGGCAGAATTATATATAGGGAGAAATATTTGTGAACTACCAAGGACAGACAACCTTCGGACGAACTACGGCAGGGCGCCTAGCTATGACGAGATACACAGAATGCATTCACTCCTTAAAAAAGGTAGCTGCAACACACGTTGATGAACTGTATCTCTACCTCATAACACACTCGTCTGGAGGCACAATATATATAATATAAAACTATATATAATATATATACTATGATTCATGCTACAGTCACACATACAATTACGTACCGTAATACACGTATATAATACAGTAATACACGTATATATAATATGATTAAAGCTACAGTTACACATACAAATACGTACGCAATACACGTAAATATACTATGATTGATGCTACAGTTACACATACAAATACGTACCGTAATAGAAGTATCTAAATTATGATTGATGCTGCAGTTACACATAAAATACTTAATGTTATACACGTATATATATATATATATATATATATACTATGATTCATGCTACAGATACACATACAAATACGTACCGTAATATGCGTATATAATATAGTAATATACGTATATATTCTATGATTGATGCTACAGTTGCACATACAAATACATACCATAATAGAAGTATCTAAACTATGATTGATGCTGCAGTTACACATACAAATACGTACCGTAATACAAGAATATATACTATGATAGATGCTACAATTACACGTACAAATACGTAGCGTAATACACGTATATATACTATGATTGATGCCACAGTTATACATACAAATACGTACCGTAATACACGAATATATACTATGATTCATGCTACAGTTACACATGCAAATCTGTACGGTAATACACGTATATATATACTATGATTGATGCTACAGTTACACACAAAAAAACGTACCGTAGTACACGTATATATATACTATGATTGATGCTAAATTTACGCATACAAATACGTACCGTAATGCACGTATATATATACTATGATTGATGCTAAAGTTACGCATACAAATACATACCGTAATAGAATTATCTAAACTATGATTGATGCAGCAGTTACACATACAAATACGTACCGTAATACAAGTATATATATATATATATATATATATTTACTATGATTTATGCTACAGTTACACATACAAATAAGTATCGTAATACACGTATATATACTATGATTGATGCTACAATTACACATACAAATATGTACCGTAATACACGTATATATACTACGATTGATGCTACAGTTGCACTTACAAATACGTACCGTAATACACATATATATATATACTATGATTGATGCTACGGTTGCACTTACAAATACGTACCGTAATATACATATATATATATTATGATTGATGATACAGTTACACATACAAATGAGTACCGTAATACACGTATATATACTATGATTGATGCTTAAGTTACACATTCAAATACGTACCGTAATACACGTATATATATACTAAATTATGGTTGATGCTGCAGTTACACATAAAAATACGTAATGTTATACACGTATATATATATATATATATATACTATGATTCATGCTACAGATACACATACAAAAACGTACCGTAATACGCATATGTAATACAGTAATACACGTATATATTCTATGATTGATGCTACAGTTACACATAAAAATACGTACCGTAATAGAAGTATATTATATAGTAATACACGTATATATACTATGATTGATGCTACAGTTACACATAAAAATACGTACAGTAATACACGTATATTATATAGTAATACACGTATATATACTATGATTGATGCTACAGTTACACATAAAAATACGTACCGTAATACACGTATATTATACAGTAATACACGTATATATACTATGATTCATGCTACAGATACACATAAAAATACGTACCGTAATACACGTATATTATATAGTTATACACGTATATATACTATGATTCATGCTACAGTTACACATACAAATACGTACCGTAATACACGTATATTATATAGTAATACACGTATATATACTATGATTCATGCTACAGATACACATACAAAATCGTACCGTAATACACGTATATAATATAGTAATACACATATATATTCTATGATTTATGCTACAGTTACACATACAAATACGTACCGTAATACACGTATATATACTACGATTTATTGCCCATTCTTCGTCCGTACCCAGGCGCGGATGTCCGGAGAGTTTCAGCTTGGTGGCTGCACGCGTGTCGGAGCGACGGCCGTTACCGCTAGTGGTAAGTGTAAAACACGGCTAACCCTGTGTTGTCGGTACAGTGGGGCTAGTGTTAGCGCTTTTCCCTAATAATTCTGACGACCGTCGGAGCAGCTCCACCGAACTGTGTTCAAGTCTGCACACCACCAGTGCCTAGAGTGCCTTCAAGGTTCAGTTTGGTGGGTTTGCGGATGGCTTAGTTACTAACGGAAAACGCTAACCCGAACCCAAACGCACCGTTGAACCTAAGGTTAGCGTTTTACCATAATAACTCGGCTCACCGTCTAAGCAGTTCCGCTAAACTTTGCCCGCACATGCACACCGTCAGGGCGCGTGTGCCCTGCGAGTTTCGGCCAATTCAAAGCACGGACGGCGACGCGGCGGCCGTTATTGCAGCATTTTGGGTTAGGGGTTCCTGGGTAGGGTTGCGTGTTCTCTTTGTAGCGTTGCCGTCCGCCACTGAAGTTCGCTGAAACTTTGTCGACTCCTTGCCTATACCCAGGCACGAACGTCTGGAGAGTTTCACGTCGGAGCGCCGGCCGTTACCACGAGCGGTCATAGTGAAACACGGCTAACCCTAGGCTAAACGGTACAGTGTGACTAGGGTTAGCGTTGTGCCCTACGAGTTTCAGCCAGTTCGAAGCACGGACGGCAACGCAGCGTCCGTTAGCACAGCATTTAGAGTGAGGGGTTCAGGGGTAGGGTTAGGGTTTTATTGCGAAGATATCGCTAAGTAAAGAAAAGCAACACTGACTTTCAGATTTTCACTAATGTACAACACAAACAATTGCTTGCATTCCTATCAGTTCACATACCCACAGTAATGTTTATTTACCTATCGGCAGCTTTTTTACGCTTGCATTAAAACTTGCTTGTAATTTCTTAAAATTATACGAATAGTATCTATGGCCGAGTTAGCGGTTAGATTATGTGACTTGAAATCACTTGGTCGGTGGTTCTACCCATGTGCCCGTCCGTGCACGAAAATTTCCCGGAAAGGCACTTAGAGTCTTGCTCCACCAATGGAAGGAATCTGGAAAGTCGCCATGTGATATTAGCTGTTAGTATCTATAGTGTAACACTGACTCTAAATGTAACAGATGTGAACCGCTTGTGATGCATAAATTATTTGACTTACAATCTGAAATATTATAAAACTAGTGCTCAACAACAACAACTCCTAGATTTTTTTGTCAAGACATGTACATACGAATAGCTCTCTTGTTAAAATATTGCTAAACCTAGCTTCAGTTTGGTGGCTGGGAAATTGAAACTGGCTGAGAATTTTAATTGATCGATGGATGTTTTAATCAGATAGACATTTATTTTGTTATCGAGTTGTCATTGGGTTGTAATCACAGCAATGGAGCGATTTCTGCTGAAATATTCCATTTCTGTGCAGATTCTTTGGTATAATGCATGACATTACCAATAAATTTCCCCGAAGACCTGAATGTTAAAATGTCACATTAATGATTTCCTGAAATTTTATGAAACGTTACAGGAATGTTGCTCTTGATTCTAGTTGATCCTAGCAAAAAATCAGGTTTGTAGGAAATTCAAGATGGGCCGCCACTGCTTAAAATAGATTTAGAAAATGCAACTTGGTGCCGACTACTTCTCAAAAACCGTAAGGGATATTGAACTGGAACCTTTACCAAAATGACTGGCACGGCATCTTGCAGGCTGATCAGGGTTTACACTGTCTGGGTGCTCATCTCATTCAAATCAAGGATTCATGATTTGATGTTGGGTGGCGGGAGGTGGGATGATGTGGGTGGGGGGGGGGGGAGTGGTTGTGAGGCGGAGGCGTAGTGTGCGTAAACAAACCGTTCCACGTTTTATGGGGGCACACGCCAGCTTCGCCCTCCCCGCACCCACATCTCTACCACATACCCTGGATCTGCCCTTACGTATGGATAGTTATGGCTTTGCACGTAGAGTCACAAAGCATGTAAACAAATTATGTTTGTTTACTGAACAGGTCATAAGTATTAGTTATAGAATATCCAACGAGGTGTTACGAGCATAAAGCATGAAACATATCGAGGAGTTAGCCGAGATATTTTCATGATATATGTGTTTAACACCAAGTTTGATATTCTATAACTGTTTTATCGCTATTCGATCCTTGTTGGTTAACGGGTCATTGCTGAGGCTATGTAGAGCAGCTAAAAAGGGAGGGACACATATGAATACGGGGACTCTGCCATAATCTTTCTATTTAGTAAATGACTCTAGGATTCCTAAACGTGCACGGAGGATATACTTCACTACATGGGACCGCCCGGGTTACGTCCCTTTTGGACAGAGTCCACGGATATGAAAAACACCGCGACGGCTCTAATAAGATATATTCAGTTCTACAGTTCTTAAAGTCGAGCAGGATATGAAGTATTCACAGAACACAGCCAATAAACAAGAAGTCTTATGCCATCCGTGTTTCCTCTCCACCCCTAAACGACTCCACATATCAACAAACTAAATTTCGTGTGGCACTGATATGACAAATATTCGCCCATCATAATGTTCTAGAACACGTCATAATAAACACAAGACTTCGTATAGAATGGAATACTGAGTAGATTCGTGTAAGCGAAATTATTTCATTAGGGGGATAGATGGCAATCTTGATTTGTTTAAAACTCACGGCGTCCTGTTATTTTTCTACATAATTGGCATATTTGCAGTTATTAAAATTAATTATTAAAATACTTCAAAGCAAATAGATTTTAAGTATTACACACTATTGATTGATACCAAAAAAATAGATAAAAATAAAAGTAAAATAACAAAGAAAACTGAAATGTCATTGTTTTTAATTTAATTATATACAGGCAGCTTTTAAGTCAAAATGATACAGGATTAATACATCGAGGCTAATTTTAATGCTTGGGGTAAAACTCAAGATTGCCATGTGTCCCTTTAACCATAAATAAAGGGCATATGAAAAAAGGGGCCCATTTTAGTGAATAAGCACATTGAATGTGAAAATGAAACATATTATGATGCTTTTATTCGTATTACGGCCTGTAACTGATAGGTTGTTATACTCTATTGATGAGGTGCACGTACACTAATTTCAAATCAATGCTAAAGGTTGTGTTGGTGTAGGTCACTATATACGTTCCTGATTTCTGTGCCAGATGGATGGTTGGTTGATCGGTGGATCGGTCGTCTATTGGTTGTCCTGGGCTATGTAGTATTAGAACTATGTACCAAACCCATCCGGACCCATAAGTCACCTAGGATTATTAGAAAAAACACGTTTCACGTGCGCACGTGGCTTAAGGGAAATCCGCAAGATATCTCAGACTTCTCATTTGTTTAGAGGGAGCCTATCTATTAAGGTATAGATAATTAATTTCGCATGACTAGAACGTTATCTACGGGATTTAACTTAAAACAACTTAAACTATTCTCACGTGCGCACCCTGGCCTCAACCGATTAAAAAAATATCCAATGCCAATCAACGGTGTTGGGTGATATATATCGACCAAGCTATCGTTTGGTCACCTAGAATTATATTTAAATAAAACGTTTAACGTGCGTACGGGGCTTAAGGGAAATCGCCCGATATCGCAAACTTCTCAGTTTGAAGAAACCTATCTATTAAGGTATAGATATTTAATTTCGCATCGCTAGAACGTTATCTACAACCCTAGAATTAGACATAAAAATCGAACAGGAAAAGTAGCTTTCAAGGACGATAGTCAACCACAAACACCCACAGTGTTCGCCGATGTGGACTTAGTCATTTTCTTGCACGGTGTGGCCATTTTATGCACTTGATTTTCTCAGCGTCGTAGAGTCAAGCGTCAATGTGGTCATAATACCCGACCACAGCGGCGTTGACTACACGGCACCTCTTTTTTAATTCAAGATTTCTTGAAGTAAGGGTTAGGGTTAGGGTTTAGCGTTTAGGATTAGGGCTCGGGGTTTATGTAGTGTGGTGAAATTGGTCATCATTTTTAATTTCGATACTTCTTATACTTCTTGAGGTTACGGTTTGGATGAAGGGTTAAGGATGGCTCAGATATTTTATGTACACTGTGGACGCTTATTGTACACAAAACACGAAACTTGTTCTATAACGTTAAAAATAAACTTTGCACCAAGGAAGTGTGAGGTTGTTGCACCTAAGAACCTGGTTTAAACCCCACAGCGGCCTTTTTTGCCACTGACCGATCCAAGCCAGTAGCCCTATGGTCAACCCTTTTGTGTTTGTGATGTCTTATTTGACCTTTTTATTCATCTTTAAAGTTGTTCTTTGTTTCTGTGGGTGTTTGTGGTTGACTATCGTCCTTGAAAGCTACTTTTCCTGCTGTCGATTTTTATGTCTAATTCTAGGGGTTGTAGATAACGTTCTAGTGATGCGAAATTAATTATCTATACCTTAATAGATAGGTTTCTTTAACCTGAGAAGTTGAATATATAGGGTGGATTTCCCTTAAGCCACTAGCGCACGTGAAAATTGTTTGTTTTTTCTAATAATCCTAGATGACCAAACGATAGCTTGGTCGATATATATGCACAAAAACACCGTTGATGCCATTGGATATGTATTAACTTCAGTTGAATTTGAGCCAAGAGCACACGTGAGAATATTTTAAGTTGCTTTAAGTTAATCCGTAGGTAACGTTCTATGTCATGAGAAATTAATTATCTATACCTTAATAGATAGGTTTCCTCAAACTGAGAAGTCTGAGATATCTTGCGGATTTCCCTTAAGCCCCGTACGCACGTGAAACGTTTTATTTAAATATAATTCTACGTGACCAACGATAGCTTGATGGACAGGTCCGGATGGGTAGGTACATAGTTTGTAGTACTACATAGCCAAGGACCAACCAACAGACCGATCCACCAATCAACCAACCCATCCATCTGACACAGAAATCAGGGAACAATATAAAGTGAGTGACCTAAACCCACCACACACCTTTAGCATTGAATTTGAAATTACGTAGCACGTGCAACTCATTCAACAGAGTATAAAAATCTAGTAGTAACTCGCATACAGTTACAGGCCGTAATGTGCTTAATCACGTTGTTATTTTCGTATACATTATTTACTTATTTCTTTTAAAGTGATGAATTTCAACAATTAAAGAATGTGAAATGGGATGCAAAATAATTGAAAACGAATGTTAGAAAACAATACACTAGACTCGTGCGGTGTGTGGGAGGGCCCCGCCACTACCATACCACCAACTTCACTCAATTACACCCCCACCCACTTTCAAAACCCTGACTAAGGGCCTGTCCAAAAGGCATATAACATTATTATGTCTGCAACAAGTTTTATAGAAATACAATCACACCATTCATTACAAGTATAATGCTTGATTTGCATTGTTTTAAAGGCTCATCAACACACCAGTTTAAGTTATTTAGCAACCATGGAGAGTCGGAATATATTTGAATCTGGAATCTCGCATAGTCATGTCGTGGAAAAACTCCTAAGATTCTTTATCATGCAGGTATGCACTTTTCTGCTAATAAAAGGGTTGACCCCTTTTAATTTTGCTTTAATTAGGCACTGACCAATAAAGCAATCAATGCGGAATCCCTCGGCGTTTATTGTACGTAACGTTATCTGACGTCATGCACGTAACTTTGCCTGACGTCATAAAACAAACAAAAAAACAACAATAGTGCGACGTCCTCGATATCGTACCATTCTGAGAAATAGGTAATAATAGTAATTCATACAGAAAATATGGATAATCTACATGATAAATAGAATATTATTCAGTGCTTTTAACTATGAAGTTTATTAGAGCTCGGCACGAAAACGCAGAATGCTCGGTAGAGCCTCGCAATTCTTCGGAGCCTCGCCATTCTTCGTTTCTAAGCCTCGCCTAATAACTTGATAGTAAAAGGCACTGACATACATATTCTCTATTTAACGTGATAGTGGGAAATACGTAATTTAGGTATACATAGGTTTTCATGTGCTGGTTAGCAAAACTTAGTGTCATATGTTATTTTGGTTTTCTGCAAAAGAACTACCAAGTTACCTTTTTTGCCTTTGGAACCACACATTCCGCTTTTCCCCATCTATTCAGTACTCGCAAACACATTGGCTGTACATACGACTTTTGTCTACTTTGAGATATCGCTTGTCTACGCAGTGTAAGCATATGAGCGATTTCAAAACTGCTACCACGCATATAACTTATTATTAATATGCTCAAGGTGAGTAGGTATTGCGTAGGACTATTTCGAATTGCCCAAGGGGGTGAAATATAACAAGCGTCTCCGCGCATTCGAGCATGCATCGGATAAAGTAGGAATACGTGCTGAGATTTGATTTAAAAATGGGGATTTGGATTCTTAATTCCATATTCGTATTTGCTTTATCCATCGTTGATGACCACACATAAATACATCAATACATAGGCGTAGGAACTGTTGTCAATATTGAGGAAGGAGTGTGTGTTGGGGTGTTGGCCAAATTTAAAAAATGACAAGCCAAAGAGCAAACACAAAAAGGTATGTTTCAATATGGGCAGAGGGGTGTAGATGGGCCACTTTCCGGAAATCAGAAGCATCTTCCGCCCCCACTCTGAACTTTGTGATGAGGGCGGGACCCCCCATTGCATCCCTAATCCATCCCCGGCTCCTATGTCTATGCAATATTGACAAAAATAATAAAATCCTATAATAATCAACCAATGTTCGTCGTATCACATTTTATCCGCCGTCAAACCGTACTCTAAAATTGTGACACTTCACATAGATCATGCAATATTTCATTCATGCTCGGGTGTTTAACGCATGCAAACAATGTTGTTATCTAGGAAGGATGGGCCGGGGGTGCCTGAAAATCTGTTAAAACAGATATTAAAAATCGCTAATAAACAAAGAAAGAAACCAGATTTCTGCAATTAGAAGGACTTTATCAACAGACTTTTGCATTAAAAAGCCGATTATTTAACTAATAATATACCAAACTTCATACATTTTTATTAAGAGTGTAAATATTAACAAAAAAATAATCGCTGAATAGTCCCGATTGGAAAACTACGTTACGAGTGTCCACAAACATTACTTTTTAGGACACAGCTAGGAAATATTTTCACTGTGGGTGATCCGCGTTCGTCGTATCGATCCGACGTGATTTATCTGGATACAGGGGAGCGAATCTACGCACATAACTTCTAATGGTTTTATATTTAGATTTGTGTGCGTGAATAAATCAGTCTACTCCGTGTGTTTTGATCACGTTTCAACTCGCCTGAGTTTAAAATTCTTCGACCTTGTAATACAGCAAGTACAAAGTTCGTTCTGGTCATAAAAGTCATACTACATTTTCTAAATAATTCGCCGATTTTATCTGAAAAATAGGAAGTGTCGATTCTTACGGATGGCTTGAGGTGTACAGTACTGGTTCTATCAAGGAAAAGTGGGTGCCTG